>JAVTVY010054130.1:0-29448 GCA_036873755.1 Hanleya hanleyi
TTTGATCGCAATTTACAGGGCCTCGGTGGGTGTTAGCCCCAAAAGCTCTTCAAGGTTACGCTTGGTCTTCATGATGGACCTGTGCGTGGGGTCGTCTTTCATTTCCAAAGGCGGCAGGCTATACTGTTCATAGATCGCCATGGCTGTTTTCCTGATGCAGGTGCGCCTTTTGATTTATGCCTGTTGTAAGTTATCCTGTCCGATGTCCTCGATCGCTGCAGCATGTGTATTAATAGTTGCTGTCACAATAAAATCCCAAAAGGAAGGTTCTTCCTCACTCAGGCTTCCCTGGGACATAGGCTGACTATCTGAGGTTAACCATGTTGACGGTTGAACGTTGATTGTGCACGTTTTTGGGGATACGCTTGCTTTTGTGGAGAGTAACGCCCACCAACGTCTAACTTAACGTTTCAATGCTCTAGAGAAATAGCTCAGAAGCTCTGATGGGTCTAGATATTCCATGGAATGGGCACTTATTCATCGAAATGCAGTGACGCCCGTCGTTATGCCTTAACGCCCTATCTTAACACCTTAACGCCCTCTCTTTACGCCTTAACTTCAGTCTCAACGCCTTAACGTCCTATCTTAACAGCCTAGCGTAACGCCGTGACGCATTTTCAACCGTCCAAATACACGCACATGTTTTAACCATTGGCCCCTGACCCTTGATGAAATCGACGTCATCACCAGACATCGCCGGAAGTGACGTCATCACGTGCATGTGCAGGCGCCCGGTGACCTAGGGCATACGATACAGCAGGGGTGCGGGTGTACCACCGGGCGCGTGCGCTTGCACGCGATGACGTCATTTCCGGCGATGTTTGGTAATGACGTCACTTTCATCAAGGGCCAATTGTGTTCTCTTATGAATACGACTATACGCAGACGAGTAGTATAGAAAACTGATTTAACCTCATATTGACCTACTTATTCGTTCCCCCGGGTAAAATTTAAGGGGGAAGTTTGTGAGGCTCTCTACGGGTGGGGTATGTTGCAGAGCAGACCAACGTGGTAGTGCTAGATGATCTGATGAGTGCGGCCAAGGACAATTCACACGTTGCCGACTTGTTTACTAAAGGATCCCATCATAGGAATCTGTCCGTCATCTATTTGACCCAGAATTTTTTTCCTCAAGGGAAGACGTCCAGAGATATTGCCTTGAACTCCCAATACTTTGTGTTGTTCTCCAATCCCATTGACAGAGCACAAATCCGTGTGTTTGGTAGTCGAATTTATCCTCAGAACATCGACCATTTCATGCAGGCGTTTCAAGGGGCAACAAGTCGTCCGTACGGCTACCTATTCGTAGTTTTAAAAGCCCATAACCTCGAAGATCGCCGGCTGACGACCCACCTGCTACCTGGCGATGGATCACCGCAACGTCATATACCCCGACACCATCCACCGAGTCCACATCTGGTAGAGCAGCAGCAGCAACCCACCCCCATCCAGCGGGGCCCCTTCATACCATCAGTCCCGGAATATCACCCAACCGTGAAGGACCAACTCAAACCCGTACAAGGGAATGAACATAATGTGAACTCGAGGCTATGGAAGGATTTGTTCAAAGAAAGTATGAACGCCGAGATGGGCAAGACGTTGAGGGTCACAGAAAACAAGGTTCAACGCATAGGGTATTCGAAAGAGGAAGCCGCAATTTTAGCCCATAACAGATTGGCACCCAGACTACGACGGGCTTTACGTCAGCGGTATGTCGACCTCGTGACCCATATGAAATTGTTGGATAAGGACCCAGTCTATATGGAAATTGAAAGAACAGCGTCGATGTTGAAAACCTCGGGCATGAACTGGAAAGCGGCGTATGTCAGAGCAATAGCATAAAAGAAACATTTGTTCGAACGCATCATTAAACGACGTTAAAGCGTTTAGAAAGTGTGTTAAGGCGTTGAGACGGGCGTTAAGGCGTAACAACGGGCGTTGACGGGCGTCACTGCATTTCGATGAATTGGTGTCAATTCCATGGAAATCGGAGCTTCTGAGCCAATTCACCAGGGCGTTGAAGCGTTAAGCTAAGCGTTGATGAGCGTTACTGTCTATAAAAGCAAACGTATTTCCAAAAACACGCACAGTCGACGTTCAACCGTCAACATGGCTTATACTTGCTCTGAGTGCGAACGCACGTTCACCAGACATTACGATATGATGCGACACCAGAAAAATATACATGGGATTGAAGATTCTGAGGAGTCCGTTGAGGCGGATGCTGATACAGAGACTGCTGAGAGTGTATCGACTGATACCGAAGCAGAGATTGCTGAGAGTCTATCTAGTGATACGGAGAGCTTGACCTCAGATAGTCAGCCTACGTCCGTGGAAAGTGAGGCAGAACCTACCTTCTGGGATCGTATTGTGGCAGCAGCTATCAATACTTACGCTGCAGCGATCGAGGACGCCGGAGAGGATAATTTACAACAGGCGTACACCCAAATGCGCCCGCGCATCAGGAAAACAGCCATGGCGATCTATGAACAGCATACCTTACTACCGCTTGAAATGAAAGGCGACCCCACGCACAGGTCCATCATGAAGACCAAGCGTCACTTGGAAGAGGCTATGGGGCTACCACCCATCGAGGCCCTGGAAAATGCGATCAGAATGCGCAAACAACTGTTTAAGGACATGCTGCCCGAAGAATATCCAGGCCTGCCCGACGACGCTTAGGTCACACCGAGCAAAGATGGAACTTTCTGAAATGGCGACTTCTAATTGGACAAGAATCTAACGGACAGGAACGAATAGGACAGATGCAAATGGTGGCCTCTGATTGGGCAAGAGTCTTTTTGAGTTGTAAACATACCCAACGCGGCTCCCCCAGCGTGGGTATGATGTAACATTGGGGAAAATAAACTATATGAAAAAAAACTTGTTGTTGTTGTTGTTGTTCTCTCAAGTGTTATCCTTGTTGTTGTTGTTGTTCTCTCTCCGGTCTATATCATGGCGTCAAGGCGTTATGTTAGAGCGTTAAGGCGTAACTACGAGCGTTGACGGGCGTCACTGCATTTCGAAGAATTAGTAACAATTCCATATCTAGAAAATCAGAACTTCTGAGCTATTTCACCGGGGCGTTGAAGCGTTAAGCTTGGCGTTGGCGGTCTTTGCTACAAGATGACACCTCACACGACGCATTCGGACCAAGTATGGTCCCTCTCTAGACCAAATACCTTCCTTCACTGCCCCAAAATGTCCACTTTGGCTACTACTCGTACTGATGACGTCACCAATGACGTCATAGATGACGTGAACATCCCTCAAATCGGGGTCTACACCCCGAGGGCTACAAAATGACACCTCACACGACGCATTCGGACCAAGGATGGTCCCTCTCTACCCCAAATACCTTCCTTCACTGCCCCAAATGTCCACTTTGGCTACTACTCGTACTGATGACGTCACCGATGACGTCACAGATGACGTGGGCAGCCCTCAAATCGGGGTCTACATCCCGAGAGCTACAAAAGGACACCCCGCACGACGCATTCGGACCAAGGATGGTTCATCTCGACACCAAAAACCTTCCTGCACTGCCCCAAAATGGCCACTTTATTTACTACAACCAACTGCGCATGCGCAGATTGACGCGACTTGCACTTAAAAACATGCCATTCTGACTCTACCCCACACAAGCTTCACTTTGACACCTTCCACGACCCATTCGGACCCATAGCGGTCCATCTCTACCCCAAACACACACTCACATACCCCCCAAAATGCCTGCTTTCTATACTACGGCCAGACTGCGCATGCGCAGAATATTGAAAACGGACGAACTATTAGTCCAGTCGAGAGCTTCAAAATAAGACCTCACACGACACCATAGGATCATTAGGGGCTCACCTAGACCCCAAAACGTCCACCCAGTATGGGCCTATACCCCCATAGCCAGTATGGGGCTATATTAGCCTACCCAGGCCTCGGTGAACTTTTTCCAAAAATTTCACCGTTTCGCTTCGAAACCCTTCCCATCGTGTTCTAAATGACGAGGCGTGAAAAACAAATCCAAACAACCCATATCACAATGAACGTGTGTGAATTTCCCAGGTTGAACCTATACCCCCATATAGCCAGTATGGAGCTATATGAGCCTATATCCAGACCTACCCGGTACTTTTCGAAAAATTTCACCGTTTCGCTCGGGGACCCTTCCCATCGTGTTCTAAATGACGAGACGAGAAAAACAAATCCAAACAACCCATATCACAATGAACGTGTGTGAATTTTCCAGATTGGACCTATACCCCCATATAGCCAGTATGGGACTATATGGGCTATATGGTACTTTTCCAAAAATTTCACCCTTGCGCTCCGAGACCCTTCCCATCGTGTTCTAAATGATGAGACGTGAAAACCAAATCCAAGCAACCCATATCACAATGAACGTGTGTGAATTTCCCAGGTTGAACCTATACCCCCATATAGCCAGTATAGGACTACATGGGGCTATATACAGACCTCGGTGACTTTTCCCAAAAATTTCACCGATTCGCTCCGGGACCTCTCCCATTGTGTTTTTCTCGGCGAGACGAGAAAAACGAGACCCCACAACCCATAGTAACACCCACAACAAAAACTTGACCACCCCTCCCCCCATATAGCCAGTATGAGCATATATACAGACCTCGGTGACTTTTCCCAAAAATTTCACCGATTCGCTCCGGGACCCCTCCCATTGTGTTTTTCTCGGCGAGACGAGAAAAACGAGACCCCACAACCCATAGTAACACCCACAACAAAAATTGACCACCTCTCCCCCCATATAGCCAGTATGAGCCTATATACAGACCTCGGTGACTTTTCCCAAAAATTTCACCGATTCGCTCCGGGACCCATCCCACTGTGTTTTTCTCGGCGAGACGAGAAAAACGAGACCCCACAATTACAAGCGTCTAGTCCGTCATTCATAATCCAGCCGTCGTCCATTAGAGAATATCCGCGTCCATAATACAAAGACCTATTCCATTTTCCATATAACAGTATTAGCACCAAATTCAAAAAGACAATCATAGTATACATAAACATAGGTTTGTTTCCTGCAAGAGAGAAGCGGTCAACAGTTTTCAATGATGCCGGCAAGACATCATGATGTTCCAAAAATATCAAATCCGTATCGCTTATCAGTATTCTTAATCCATAATATTCGTTATAGAGTCGTCATCTAAAAAATGATGTATCTCAGTCACGCTTTGATTGTGACTGTTCATATGAGTACCATGAGGATCTTGAAGTACATGGGTTCATACGGCCCCTAGCCCCGAGTTAAGCGGAATTAGTATACCCATAGTAACACCCACAAAAAAAAATTGACCACCCCTCCCCCCATATACCCAGTATGAGCCTATATGGGGATATACCGATACAGGCATTTCCCCGCATATTGTATATTGTACGAGTCCGTGTTCCGCTTTTTATCTATTTATTTATTGATTGATTGATTTATTTATTTATTTATTCTGTGAAAACACCCATGACATGACTGAAGAGAGCCTCACTCGGCCCAATGGAACCATGCAGCGTGGAACTCTTCTGTGTTGGAGGTAGTTTTTGGTCTCTTGAGCTGGTGGCGCCATCGTGATGACGTCATCAGTTTATGTGTACTTCCCGGATGTTAAAGGGTCCTACCAAGAGCTCTGCCACATACCCCACCCGTAGAGAGCCTCACAAAGTTCCCCCTTAAATTTTACCCGGGGGAACAAATAAGTAGGTCAATATGAGTTTAAATCAGTTTTCTGTACTACTCAGACGCTTTCCAAAACCGATCATGTCAAAGCCCGTTCCTTCTCATGCACAATACTCTATATAGACGATCTTCTCGCTGTGGATACTCGCTATATAAATAACGCAGTGAAGAATACATATACCCCAAAGCGTGTTTTCCCAAAGCATATACTTTTGTTCATCGAAAGGTGTAACTGATTCTAGATGCACGTGAGTAAAATGGCGTGCGGCTTACTTACCAGAGTACTGAAGATGAAAACTTTAACAGAAGGTACTGTGGGGATTCAGGAGACAGACACTGCCTTGAAATCTCGGTGAAATTGACAATACAAGCGTCTAGTCCGTCATTCAATATTCAGCTGTCGTTCATTACAAAATTTCCGCGTCTTAGTCCAAAGACCTAATTCATATAATAACATCAGCACCAAATTAAAAGGATAAATCATTGTATACATACAACTAGGCTAATTTCCTGCAAGACAGAAGCGGTCAACAGTTTTCAATGATGCCAGTGTGACGTTCGAGCGGTCAGAAAACGTCTATCTTTGCGGTGTACACGAGACTTGAGGCGGCCTGGTCTCAGGCCCCTGTGACAAATTGTCAGGCTGATGTGAACGCAGTCTCGTATGACTGGAATTGGCCAACGAGGAAGGTCCGATTCAGCCTGTCACCTTGTCTGGATCGAGGAGGTAGGATGGGAGGGACCTGTAGAAACAACCAAGGCAATAATAAAGTAATAATATTGTATTCTGCAATGTACACAGCTCTGTACGCGCACAATACCTGTAATAAAGATCCCTACTCTAGAGGTAGTTATCGTTAAGTGTTATCTTTATCTTAAAGAAAAAGACTAATAATATACAGTATATACATGAGACCCTATCTATGACGCGTCACGGCCCAGTCTCGTCCAGACTGGCTCTCGTCGTGGTATGGTACGGCGTCTCTGGTTCCTCTCCGGTCGTAGGCGTAGCCCGGACTGTATGGAACGTCTACCGTGTCTAAGGTTACACGGCCCAGTTCATCTAAGCGTTATTAATCGTCTCTGGAATCCTCTCCGTATCACTGCCTCTCCTAGCAGTAGCCCTTCGGCGGCGTCGGCCTGTACGGCACCCCACAGCGTCTTCGGCGGCAGCCCCTTTCGGCTCGGCACTTCTCTGTTATCGGCGGCCCGAATTCGGCAGCCCGTCTTCGGCTCGGCAGACTTCACGTCTTCGGCTCGGCCCGAATTCGGCGACCCGTCTTCGGCTCGGCAGACTTCACGTCTTCGGCTCGGCCCGATTTCGGCGACCCGTCTTCGGCTCGGCAGACTTCACGTCTTCGGCTCGGCCCGATTTCGGCGACCCGTCTTCGGCGACCCGACTTCGGCCCTCACGGCGTTGACCCAAGAACGAGTTAATAGGCTCAGATTGTCTGCATATATATGTGGTAATAATGCCCTGGTCTCGGGGGTTTATTATTACCTCACAGTGTAATGTCAATTAATATCAATGATTTGTAATAGAATTCAGAGTCTTGCGGCAAAGCATAATTCGAGCCCTGCGACAGTGTAAATATGTACAGTGGATGTAAGCTTGTGTTATCAGTTATTCCTAGCCGAGGCCTGTAGGTAACTGGTGTAGGTGACTGTGATTAGATCTATTCCGTCCCTAAGGCCGATGATCTTGTATGTAAGCAAGTATGTGTTATTGATCGCATCTAGCCGAAGCCTGTATACGACCCGTGGGGGTAAGGTGAGTGAGTGAATTCGACGTACGCAATTCTCGGTCGTAACCTCGAACGCTAGTCTGTGTTGAAGTGCGAGCTAGTGTGAGCTGTATGTGCAGATCTCGTCCCGAAGGCCGATGATCTGGCGTATCTGTGTGTGAGTAAGTATTTGTAATCATGTAAAATACATAGCCAACGCTAGCGGTGATAATTTGCTATTAACCGAGGACGGCGGCAAAGTACTTCGGCCCGGTGCTCAGGTAGAGGACTACACTGAACCTGTTCCTATGTACGAATACCACTGGCTAATAAACAGTTAATCACCTATTGCCGAAGCAAAACGTTAGCCGCGGACAAAATACCAGACTTTAATGTTTAATACATACTGAATGGCATTTGTATGAGAATAGGCTGCAGGTGTGGGATATTTGGTGCTCTGTATTTCCCGTTGATATCGTTCGCACGGTACAGTTAGAAGTTAGACTTTAATGCGTCATGCATGCTGAATAACAACTACTGTAGACGTGCGAACCACTGTGGACTTCTCGTCCTCAGATACTGTGCGTGTTAGTATCTATTATTCCTAAGCTATGGCTCGGCTCTCGGCTTTTCAACCCAGTTCGGTGCTATTTCGGCAATAAATCGGCACTTTCGGCCCTTTCGGCGCATTTGCGGCGATCCTGTCTCTGTGCTCTCCCGCACGATACTTACTGGCCGAATGTCTATGACAGAATGCCGAACGTCCATTCTCTACGTCTTATATAGGCTCTGGCTCCCAGAATCCTTTGCGCGCCCAAACATGGCAGCCCCCATAAAACGAAAGTGTAGACTCAGGCGGTGTTGGATTTCGTGTCAGATCAACAGAGTTCGACTTCTCTCGCCCGGTTTCGATGCAAGATGCGTGTCAGGGATATTTACACTTCCCTCGCTGAAAGTTTCAGCGCACAGTTAATACAGGTAAGTCGAATATCCACCATTATCGGTCCATTCACAATGCTATTTAGAATGTCCGCATAGAACGAAAATAACATTCTGCAGGTCACGGGCATTTTCGTCACACTAGCAAAACATCATGATGTTCCAAAAATATCAAATCTGTATTCTTAATCCATATGATATACGTTGTAAAGTCATTATCTAGAGTATGATGTGTCTCATTCACGCTTTGATTGTGACTGTTCATGTGAACACTGTGAGGATCTTGAAATACATAGGTTCATACATCCCCCAGCTTCGGGTTAAGCGGAATTAGACACAAGTTACGAAACTTACCGCCATAGATCTTTTATGCTATGCTCGTATTTTGCTATGAGATATGTATCGCCAAATTTGAGAAAATTCAAACAATCAGGCAAGGCGGGCCAAGACCAGTACGAGTGTGTTCATGGTTGCCTGACAGTCGGTCTGTGTTGAATACTTCAGGCCCGTAAACGATCCAGGGAGATAACAATCAGGCCACTTTGTACACGTTTGAGATCCGTACATAATACTGTACCCACGTTTCAACTGATGGCAGCGATTGGATGGCCAACATCTGGGATTCGATGGAAAGGACATCACGCCTGGCGGACAGTATGGATCCGGACCTGAAAACCATGAGTATGACTGAGATATCGACGAAGAGCTACAAATAGTAAACCAACCGAAGTATTATGGATAACAACATCTACCAGGAGCTCAGGCCTTCAATTATGTCCTATATGTCCTATATGTCCTATATTTTTTTAGTCGTCCTATATTTTCCTATATTTCTGAAAAATGTCCTATATTTCCTATATTTTTGCCCTGAGTCTCTTTCAAATTATTAAATTACATCAGGGATTATTCTAGCCCAAAATTTATAATATGCTCAATTTTCGAATAGAGATAAACTCAATTTTTTCATGCGCCGTTGGCGCACAATTTATCTCTATAAAAATCAATCTTTCAGACTTTTTCATAGAAAAGATATGAAACTCAATATTTCAGACTTGTTCAAAGGTAAAAGTTTCAAGAAACATCAAATTCAAGTTTTTCATCGATATTGTAATTATGATGCACACTAAAATAACTAAAGAATAGATACTGAAGCTGCTGAATTGTATGTACATTATGTACTTTATTTCTCCATTCTTTGGGTTTGACTAGCATGCACCCCCAGTGTGGTTTTATAATGCAACTCATAAGAGTGTTGGACAGAGGAACTTACAACAAAAAGACATACTAAGCTCCTCCTCCCCCCCCCCAAAAACACACACACAGTCAAAAAAAAACAAAACAATTGTGGATGGGGGGGGGGAGGGGAATCTTGTTAAAATTCTTTGTTAACAAGACATTGCCGACTTGAACTACCATCTAGACAAGATAGTGTTCGATTTTCCAAGGTGAAAACTAAAGTCTGAGTAAACAAGATAAACGCAGAAATTATGTAATTATTTCATTTACCAGCATTTACCAACTGTTTTGCGTTTAATTACTTTTCAAAGGATTTCATATCATCCTAGGCCATAACAGATAGGACACCAACAGTGGTCCAATCAACGAGTGCCTAAGAGAGATCGGTCGGCTTTCCCCAATGCATGTAGCGATCCTGAACCACAACCAACACTAGGGTTAAACTGCGTCAAAGAAGTGAAGAAAACTTTATTTGTCGAGAGTAAATGCGGCAATGATATACACACACTGACAAGTAAATATGAGGAGGAACTTAAATTTTTTCGCGCGCTACGCGCCCAAATATCAGAAAAATGACAAAACTGAAACTTTCGTGGGAAAACTCAATTTGAAAATTTACCCAAAACTCCATTTTTGAGAATTTTTAATCAGGATTATGATTATTAAAAATAAGGCTAGAATAACCCCTGTACTTGGTTTTCATGAGGTGTTTGTTGACTTTGCTTGTCACACAGCCTTGCTCTGATTTCCCACCATGGCATCCTCGAGACGATGCTGACTGTATGAAGTCTTTCATGATAAATATGGTGGGTTATCAGAGAAAGGCTTGAACCAAACTTCTTTGTTTCTTTCAGGTAGGTAATCTGCTAATGTACAACTAATGCCAAGTTGAAGATTGTCCTATATTTGTCCTATATTTTCAGTAAAATGTCCTATATCTGTCCTGTATTTTTAAGAAAAAAGTCCTATATTTTGTCCTATATTTCCACTGGAGACCAGTTGAAGGCCTGGGAGCTACACCTACGAAGAACCACTGGCCCACGGTTGAAAGGAAAGGAACCACCCGGGTCCTCAGGGAAGACCTGAGACAGAAAGAGGCCTAGGTTCAGGGCGATCCACTACAGCAACTCTAGCATATCGGAATCTTCTTGATTTGTCTACGCTGGGGCTGGGGTCAGTGCTTCTGGCCATTCGCAACTTCTCGGGGATCTCCGGTTTGAGTCCCCTTCGTAGATTTCCGCTCGGGAGTTCCGAATGCGACGGAGATGTTACGGTGAAAGATGCAATTTTCTGTAGTGACATACTATTGACAGTTCCTACTCTGTAAATGATTATTTATGTCCAAAGAGGATTCTTTATCGTCATACAACATATTTCTTTTCGTGTGAGAAATATTTACGATCTGTGGTTTTCGCGAGGAAAACTTTGTGAGCGTTGCAAATCTCGTTCGTTGGACAGGTTCCGGTTCTGGGTTTAATGCAGACCCCAATTTTCAACACTTTCGCAGTCACGTCTTTCCCCATGAAGTCGGCCTTCGTGGCCCAGGTGAGGGCTCGGTTGGTCCATACTTCATGTAAGAAAGCACGAGAGAGATATCCTCTCCTTATTGGCGTTTACGCCAATGGCATTCAACTTTAATAGGGTGGGTGGGTGGGTGGGTGGTGGTGGTTGGAGACCGTGATACATGGACATTGAACAAGGAGTATTTCTGTGACCGGCAGAATGAAGCGACAGAATGGCCGTATGCTGTCTGTTTTGGGGGAGATGTCAGAATGGCAGAATGAAAATCGTGGTCGAGTAGGCCTTCTTTTATTTTGGCGACGGCACTATGGCACAATGAAGCTCTCTCAATTTATCAAGTATTTACAAATAGGACTATTACTGTGGCCGGCAGAATGAAGCGGCAGAATGACCGTAGTCTCCCTTATTTGGGGAAGACGGCAGAATGGCACAATGAAAATTATGGCCTTGTACTCGTTTTTTTTTTATCACGGCAGAATGTCTCAATTAAACTTTCTCAATTGATCAACTATTTAATTAGTCTTTTTTTTTTATCACGGCAGAATGATCCAACCGATCCAATTCAACATTTCCAACTTATCAACTATTTAAAATATAAAAACTAGAAGGATTTCTCTTTTTTTTTTGGGTGCACGGCACAATGTCACTTTCTCAATGTATCAAGTATTTAAAATACAAGGATTTCTGTGATCGGAAGAATGAAGTGACAGACTGACCGTACTCTTTGTTAATTTTTTTTAGACACAAAATGTGTCAATGTTACATACATATATGTAGGAGGATTTGACATCAATTGAAAAATGTAGGCCTACATATACAGCAAGGCTACCAAAGAGCTCGCCTGGTATTTCCTTCCGATATGTATTATTCTTTCCTTGCCATGCTTCATCCACTCCAGTTGTGTACCAATTCATAAACATCCCCTCCATCGTGAAATGATGGACAATGTGTATGGCATGTGTATGGCAAGTTTAGGCTCAATTGTTTTACTTAATTGGAAAGTAAAGCAGAGCCTGTGTTCAGTGATCCGTCAGTTCAGCTACTTGGATAGTTTCTTTGGTCGCTGTTCTATCTCTTAATCTGCATGCATGCGAGACCTTGGAAAGTAAAGCAGAGCCTGTGTACTGATCCGCGAGTTCAGCTGCTTGGGTTCTAAAACTTAAGTATTTTGTGGAAAATACGTCTCGTCACAAATTATGTAAAGATTAGTTGTAAAAATATTTATTGTTATATAAATAGGCCGATTCTCTGCAAATGTTATCATTACCCGAACACATCCTCCAGTGCGGAGGCAAGGAGTAGGGGGAGGGGGCGGTGCGTCCCCCTGTCACCAGGTCTTAAATCCGAGAATGTCTCCTGATCAGTACTCCATTTCTGTGGAGTGTTTGTTGGCGGTTTCAAGTCATAAATCTTTAAGCCATCCGGAATGACCCGAATATTTCAGGGAACATATTTTCGAAGGATCTGGTCTGTTTGATGCTGTGTTTTGTATTGGTAATTTTGGTGCATCTTCCATGTAAGGATCACCAAATTGGCGAAGAGTGTCTTTTAGCGGCGTTTGAAACATTTCCATAAGGGCTGAGAGTGGTAAATCACTTTGCCTGTCGGCCTATACTACTGCGGTAATGTATCTCTTCATAGAAACGGCGTTACGGCGTTTGGCAGTGTCAACCAGTGTTAGGGAGGAATGTATGTCAAGTCGAGTGTCAAAGCGGTGTTAGGGAGGAATGTACGTGAAGTCGAGTGTCAACCAGTGTTAGGGAGGAATGTATGTCA
The DNA here is from genome assembly GCA_036873755.1 of Hanleya hanleyi. NCBI lineage: Eukaryota > Metazoa > Mollusca > Polyplacophora > Lepidopleurida > Hanleyidae > Hanleya > Hanleya hanleyi. The sequence goes on from JAVTVY010054130.1 coordinate 12,892, forward strand.
AGTCGAGTGTCAAAGCGGTGTTAGGGAGGAATGTACGTCAAGTCTAATGTCAAAGCGGTGTTAGGGAGGAATGTGCGTGAATTCGAGTGTCAACCAGTGTTGGGGAGGAATGTATGTGAAGTCGAGTGGCAAAGCGGTGTTAGGGAGGAATGTACGTGAAGTCGAGTGTCAAAGCGGTGTGAGGGAGGAATGTATTTGAAGTCGAATGTCAAAGCGGTGTTAGGGAGGAATGTATGTGAAGAAGACTGTCAAAGCAGTGTTAGGGAGGAATGTATGTGAAGTCGAGTGTCAAAGCGGTGTTAGGGAGGAATGTATGTCAGGTCGAGTGTCAAAGCGGGATTAGGACTTAGGGTTAGGTATGCTTCATAACTATCAGGTTTAGGGTCAGTTCAGCTATAGAAGTCAGATAATTTCTCCACCAAAGCGTAACTAGGGTAATGTCGAAGCTGGGTGTTAGGCATGAGTGTGCTTGAAGTTGACTTTCAAAGCACTGTTAGGAAGGAATATATCTGAAGTGCAGTGTCAAAGCGGTATTAGGGAAAAATGTACGTGCAATCGAGTGTCAAAGCTGTATTAGGGAGGAATGTATGTTTAGGTGAGTGTCAAAGCAGTGTCACGGAATGTATGTCAAGTCGAATGTTAAATTGTTGTTAGGGAGGAATGTACGTGGAGTCAAGTGTCAAAGGGGTGTTAGGGAGGAATGTATGTGAAGTCGAGTGTCAAAGCGGTGTTAGGGAGGAATGTACGTCAAGTCGAGTGTCAAAGCGGTGTTAGGGAGGAATGTACGTCAAATCGAGTGTCAAAGCGGTGTTAGGGAAGAATGTACGTGAAGTCGAGTGTCAACCAGTGTTCGGGAGGAATGTATGTCACGTCGAGTGGCAAAGCGGTGTTAGGGAGGAATGTATGTGAAGTCGAGTGTCAAAGTGGTGTTAGGGAGGAACATATTTGAAGTTGAATGTCAAAGCGGTGTTAGGGAGGAATGTATGTGAAGTTGACTGTCAAAGCGGTGTTAGAGAGGAATGTATGTGAAGTCGAGTGTCAAAGCGGTGTTAGGGAGGAATGTATGTAATGTTGAGTGTCAAAGCGGTATTAGGAATTAGGGTTAGGTATGCTTCATAACTATCAGGTTTAGGGTCATTTCAGCTATAGAAGTCAGATAATTTCTCCACCAAAGCGTAACTAGGGTAATGTCGAAGCTGGGCGTTCAGCATGAGTGTGCTTGAAGTTGACTTTCAAAGCACTGTTAGGAAGGAATATATCTGAAGTGCAGTGTCAAAGCGGTATTAGGGAAAAATGTACGTGCAATCGAGTGTCAAAGCTGTATTAGGGAGGAATGTATGTCTAGGTGAGTGTCAAAGCAGTGTCGCGGAAATGTATGTCAAGTCGAATGTCAAATTGTTGTTTGGGAGAAATGTATGTGGAGTCGAGTGTCAAAGCGGTGTTAGGGAGGAATGTATGTGAAGTCGAGTGTCAAAGCGGTGTCAGGGAGGAATGTACGTCAAGTCGAGTGTCAAAGCGGTGTTAGGGAGGAATGTATGTCAAATCGAGTGTCAAAGCGGTGTTAGAGAGGAATGTACGTGAAGTCGTGTCAACCAGTGTTAGGGAGGAATGTATGTCAAGTCGAGTGGCAAAGCGGTGTTAGGGAGGAATGTATGTGAAGTCGAGTGTCAAAGTGGTGTTAGGGAGGAATGTATTTGAAGTTGAATGTCAAAGCGGTGTTAGGGAGGAATGTATGGGAAGTTGACTGTCAAAGCGGTGTTAGGGAGGAATGTATGTGAAGTCGAGTGTCAAAGCGGTGTTAGGGAAGAATGTATGTAATGTTGAGTGTCAAAGCGGTATTAGGACTTAGGGTTAGGTATGCTTCATAACTATCAGGTTTAGGGTCATTTCAGCTATAGAAGTCAGATAATTTCTCCACCAAAGCGTAACTAGGGTAATGTCGAAGCTGGGCGTTCAGCATGAGTGTGCTTGAAGTTGACTTTCAAAGCACTGTTAGGAAGGAATATATCTGAAGTGCAGTGTCAAAGCGGTATTAGGGAAAAATGTACGTGCAATCGAGTGTCAAAGCTGTATTAGGGAGGAATGTATGTTTAGGTGAGTGTCAAAGCAGTGTCACGGAATGTATGTCAAGTCGAATGTCAAATTGTTGTTTGGGAGAAATGTATGTGGAGTCAAGTGTCAAAGCGGTGTTAGGGAGGAATGTATGTGAAGTCGAGTGTCAAAGCGGTGTTAGGGAGGAATGTACGTCAAGTCGAGTGTCAAAGCGGTGTTAGGGAGGAATGTATGTCAAATCGAGTGTCAAAGCGGTGTTAGGGAGGAATGTACGTCAAGTCGAGTGTCAACCAGTGTTAGGGAGGAATGTATGTCAAGTCGAGTGGCAAAGCGGTGTTAGGGAGGAATGTATGTGAAGTCGAGTGTCAAAGTGGTGTTAGGGAGGAATGTATTTGAAGTTGAATGTCAAAGCGGTGTTAGGGAGGAATGTATGTGAAGTCGACTGTCAAAGCTGTGTTAGGGAGGAATGTATGTGAAGTCGAGTGTCAAAGCTGTGTTAGGGAGGAATGTATGTAATGTTGAGTGTCAAAGCGGTATTAGGACTTAGGGTTAGGTATGCTTCATAACTATCAGGTTTAGGGTCATTTCAGCTATAGAAGTCAGATAATTTCTCCACCAAAGCGTAACTAGGGTAATGTCGAAGCTGGGCGTTCAGCATGAGTGTGCTTGAAGTTGACTTTCAAAGCACTGTTAGGAAGGAATATATCTGAAGTGCAGTGTCAAAGCGGTGTTAGGGAAAAATGTATGTGGAGTCGAATGTCAAAGCAGTCTTAGGGTTGCATTGTACGTGAAGTCCAGTGTCAACCGGTGTTAGGGAGGAATGTATGTAAAGTCGAGTGTCAAAGCGGTGTTAGGGAGGAATGTACGTCAAGTCAAGTGTCAAAGCGGTGTTAGGGAGGAGTACGTCAAGTCAAGTGTCAAAGCGGTGTTAGGGAGGAATGTATGTCAGGTCGAGTGTCAAAGCGGGATTAGGACTTAGGGATAGGTATGCTTCATAACTATCACGTTTAGGGTCATTTCAGCTATAGAAGTGCAGTGTCAAAGCAGTGTTAGGGAAAAATGTACGTTGAGTCGAATGTCAAAGCGGTGTTCAGGATGAATGTATGTGAAGTCGAGTGTGAAAGCGGAGTGAGGGAGTAATGTACATGAAGTCGACTGTCAAAGCGCTGTTAGGGAGGAATGTACGTCAAGTCGAGTATCAAAGCGGTGTTAGAGAGGAATGTACGTCAAGTCGACTGTCAAAGCGGTGTTAGGGAGGAATGTATGTCAGGTCGAGTGTCAAAGCGGGATTAGGACTTAGGGTTAGGTATGCTTCATAACTATCAGGGTTTGGGTCAGTTCAGCTATAGAAGTCAGATAATTTCTCCACCAAAGCGTAACTAGGGTAATGTTGAAGCTGGGTGTTAGGCATGAGTGTGCTTGAAGTTGACTTTCAAAGCACTGTTAGGAAGGAATATATCTGAAGTGCAGTGTCAAAGCGGTATTAGGGAAAAATGTACGTGCAATCGGGTGTCAAAGCTGTATTAGGGAGGAATGTATGTTTAGGTGAGTGTCAAAGCAGTGTCACGGAATGTATGTCAAGTCGAATGTCAAATTGTACCTTGTATAGTGTAATAGCTAATTATTTAGCAACTATCTCCAATTAGAAAGCAGGATTGGCTTTGATTGTGACGTTGCAAAGTGACGCTCTCAAGAAAAACATCTTCATTCTGACGCACTTCATTGTGACGTTACAGGGTTAGGCTCACCCTTTCCTTCCATTCTGCCGGTTCAAAGTGCCGGCAGAAGAAAAGTCTCTGATTTTCCATTGTGCCGCTGCATTCTGCCGTAAAGAACTAAAGTGACTGTGTTTCATTGTGACGCTGCAGCGTCAGTACGAAAAAAGATGGTCTTAAATTTTTCATTGTGACGTGCCATTCTGCCGTACCGAGAAAAAGTAATGTTTCTGATGATCAATTAAACGCTTTATTTCCTTCCATTCTGTAGCTTCAAAGTGCCGGCAGAAAGAAAGTCTTTCATTTTCCATTGTGCCGTTCCATTTTGTCGTAGAGGGAAAAAGTGATTGTGTTATATTGTGATGCTGGTAAGTAGGATTGACTTTGATTGTGACGTTGCAAAGTGACGCTCTGATGAAATACATGTTCATTCTGACGCACTTCATTGTGACATTACAGGGTTAGGCTCTCTTCCATTCTGTCGCTTCAAAGTGCTGGCAGAAAGAAAGTCTTTCATTTTCCATTGTGCCGTTCCATTCTGCCGTAGAGGGAAAAAGTGATTGTGTTATGTGATGCTGAGAAGCAGGATTTACTTTGATTGTGACGTTGCAAAGTGACACTCTGAAGAAAGACATGTTCATTCTGACGCACTTCATTGTGACGTTACAGGGTTAGGCTCACCCTTCCTTCCATTCTGCCGGTTCAAATTGTCGGTAGAAGAAAATTCTCTCATCTTCCATTGTGTCGCTGCATTCTGCCGTAAAGAGGTAAAGGGACTGTCTTTCATTGTGACGTTGCAGCGTCGGTTCGAAAAAATATGGTCTTAAATTTTTCATTGTGTCGTTCCATTCTGCCGTACTGACAAAACAGGTACATGTACCTTGTATAGCAACTACCTCCAATTAGAAAGCAGAATTGGCTTTGATTGTGACGTTGCAAAGTGACGCTCTCAACAAAGACATCTTCATTCTGACGGACTTCATTGTGACGTTACAGGGTTAGGCTCAACCCTTCCTTTCATTCTGCCGGTTCAAAGTGCCGGCGGGCAGAAAGAGAGAGAGTCTTTCATTTTCCATTGTGCCGTTCCATTCTGCCGTAGAGGGAAGAAGTCATTGTGTTATATTGTGATGCTGGTAAGCAGGATTTGACTTTGATTGTGACGTTGCAAAGTGACGCTCTCTAGAAAGACATGTTCATTCTGATGCGCTTCATTGTCACGTTACAGGGTTAGGCTCACCCTTCTTTCCATTCTGCCGGTTCAAAGTGCCGGCAGAAGAAAACTCTCTGATTTTCCATTGTGCCGCTGCATTCTGCCGTACCGAGAAAAGGTAATGTTCTTGATGACAAATTGAAAAGTCAACTTCATTTCCTTCCATTAAGAAGGTGCAAAGAGCGTTGACAAAGACCGAGCTGTATTCTGCTGTACAAAGAAACTACTTTGAACCACATTGTGTTTCATTAATATGGCACTTGTACGGCTGAAAATAAGAGAATGGTGCAGGTTTTCCACCCTCTTATAGTCTCTCTCGTGCTTCCTTACATGAAGTATCCACCCAGTTTACTCGTCTAGATAATTTACGACGCCACGAGGCCTCCACCCACAACGATGCACGGTATACTTGTATAACCTGCGCAGGGTCATTTAATCGGGAGGATCAGTTACTGCGCCACGAAAGTTCAATTCATGGACGACGCAAGCATCCATGCGAGGATTGTGGTCAACTCTTCAAACGACGCAGTCAGTTAAGACGGCATCAGCGTTTGATGCATGGTCCGTCTCTACGGTTTGAGCGACAACTTCCTACTGAAGAGGAGCCGCGGAAGGTCAGACCCAGTGAAGATAAGCCCGGGGAGATGAACGCCAATGGTGATGCGATGAAGGAGAGCCCGCCTATACCCACAGTTCAGAAGAGCCTGGATATCCAGCCGGACCCCAGCGTTACGGTTTCGAGTCATACGCCTGACAACATCGATCATTTTCTGGGCGATCTCTTACAGGGCAACCATCCAGTGAGTGACATCGATCGGCGCCATTGGTCCATGACACGGCACTGTTTCCACCCTCATGGCCCTATTCAAGATATTTACAATTTCCCACTGACCAACCGCACCCGTCTACGCAGCTACGTGGAAGCCATCTTCAAAGATCAAACTACGGCCTTCAAATTGAATGTCGCTTTCAGGTACATCTTACGTCACAAAAAGACGGACCAGTTACGGTATTATTATCCCGGCAATAATATCTATGTGTCTGACCAGCCGTTCACCATCATTAACCGGAGGTCACTGGAGACGATGCTGGAGATACTGGACACCGTGGATGCCTTGAGATGGGCACATCGGCAACGCCCCAACATACAATGGGTGGTAGAGAGGGTAACCAATATCACGTTTTTCCTGACCAAGCTGACCGACCACCGCCATCGGTTGAATGCGTCACCCGCGCACTGATGAATACCGTAACATGCCGCACACACTCTCTATGTCTACATGCTGATCGTTGAATTGAGCTCAGTAAACCCTTGTACCTAATGTGAGGGTGCGTTAAATAATAAAACATGGTGTTTGATATTTCAATTTGTTTTGCTGTGAACATACTAAACATACCCAGGGCGGTTCCCCCAGCCTGGGAATGATGTAACATTGGGGATAATAAAATATATAAACGTTGCTGAACTTGTTGTTATTCACGACAACCGCTATCCGATTGTATAGTACAGAATAAATAATGTATATGCCCATTGCGCGCGCCCACTGCCGGTGATGACGCGTGCGCGCGCGCTGCGGCCGGAGAACGCGCGCGCGAGCGCGCGCGCTTGCGCTGGGGAGCCGGGACCCACCGGGCCGGGCCGCGCCGGGGGAAAACCCCAGAGGTTGAACATACGGACGTGTAAGGGGAAACATTGGAACTCTTCTATGTTTGGAGGTGAAACCCGGAAGTGACGTCACAAACCCACGTGACCTGTGCAGCAGAATGGATACGACACCCTAGTGTAACTCCCTCACCTAGGCACCCATACAGGGTCCAGTTTTCGACACTAGGTGACCACATCCCGACAAAATGGCCAGTTTTCGACACCGGGTGTGCCGCCATCTTGAACATACGTGCCGCCATCTTGGATATGTCCCATAATGCACCGGGTCAAAATACTCGCTTCTGATTGGCTGAGAGCTCTGTGACGGATTTGAAATACTCGCTTCTGATTGGACGAGAGCTCCGCATTGCGTCTGCGCATGCGCAGAATGATATTCCTACCGCACACCCAGCCCATCAGATGCCCCTTCACGAATGCTTCACTTTGATACCTCACTCGGCCCCATTGGACGTGGGGCTCCCCTACATCGAAGCAGCTATTTCCATACCCTTGGGCCACCGCGCATGCGCAGAATGCCGATAGTTCAGCCCCACACCCAGCCCATTAGATGCCCCTTCACGAATGCTTCACTTTGATACCTCACTCGACCCCATTGGTCCATTAGGGACTCCCCTAGCTCCAAAACATCTTTTTCCATACCCTTGGGCCACCGCGCATGCGCAGAATGCCGATAGTTCAACCCCACACCCAGCCCATTAGATTTCCCTTCACGAATGCTTCACTTTGATACCTCACTCGACTCCATTGGTCCATTAGTGGCTCCCCTAGCTCCAACACGGCTATTTTCATACCCTTGGGCCACCGCGCATGCGCAGAATGCCGATAGTTCAACCCCACACCCAGCCCATCAGATGCCCCCTCACATAGGATTCATCTTGATATCTCATATGCCTCCATCGGACCATTAGGGGCTCCCCTAGATACCAAAACGTCTATTTCCATACACTTGGGCCACCGCGCATGCGCAGAATGCCGATATTTCAACCCCACACCCAGCCCATTAGATGCCCCTTCACATAAGCTTCACTTTGATACCTCACTCGACCCCATCCGACCATTTTATCTAGGGACTACTTTTTCTCCGCGGAAGCTTTTTCCCGAGACCGAATCACCGCCAAAACCGCGACCAGACCGCATCACCGCGGATGAATACATCCTGTATACATCCCCTCCAACAATTGGAACTCTCCTGTCTTGGAGGTAGCTTTTGGTTATTCTGCCGGAACTATAGTGCACTTGACCTCTCCTCCTCAAATCCTCCCCAAATGACCTCTACATCCGGGTGAAAGTTGACTCCATTTGCCTTTTATACACTACTCATGACGTTATAGTGGTCCCCGTTCGTTCATCCGACGTAGCATGACGTCACATTTGAATAAAACTTGAATGAAGGGGACCACTATAACGTCATAACGTTCTACAAACCAAGAGAGACAAGTGATGCAAGTTTTCAAGACGGATTTAAAACAGGATAACTTAAATATTGTTATTAGTAAAATTTTACAAACTATATTTGCCTCAAAAACGCATAGAAGTTATGTCACATAAGACAAGATGTATATAAGCAACAATTTAGATAAAATTAAAAGCTTTGCAGTTCACCTTTAAGTTTCCGACGTCACCTAAGAGGGACGCGAATTTCCTTTAACATTTTCAGAGAGAAAGGTATCCAGATATGCATTGTGGAAAGATCCACCTTTCTTACCCAGCAGTAATGAAAATATTCCGAAAGTCGGAGCGCTTATTCTTGGAGAACAAGTCGAGAACATCTATAAACAACAGAAATGACCGTCATCAATTGCGGGGTTGAAGGTTGCTAAACCTTCTAATGTTGACCTACCTACACTGTTATAAATTACCGTTATTTCACAGCAAATCTATGTTGGAGTTTACAGTACATTTAATCGTAAACACATTATTCTGTAAATTGAACTGTAATATTTCAGTTGACATCAACTGGAATGGGTGAACTGCGCACACACGTAACATAAAATTCTTGTTTTCTCTGAAAGGAGGTTGATATCTTTGCACAGGAAACACTCAATTGCAGAAAACTTCCGACACCTGCGTTGTACGATACAGCATCCAGAGCATTACCAGAACACGCGCTGGGATGGACGCAACTGCTAACTTGAATTTTCGGTCTATGGTACGGTTTAGGTTTGGTTTTATCTGACTTGGAGTTGTGTCTCAATATTCGTATAATAATTTCACAGATTCCTTCGTGATTATTTACGAAACTTGTGATGAATGCTTTGTAAACACCCAAGAGCTGAACTACGCGAATTCATGGGTAATGTTAATTTCGGCCTTCCAGTGACCTACCTAACTCGGAACCGATAATTGTGGACAAGGAGGCCACGTAATTGTATAGTTTAAAGAACGTTAAAAAAACGAAAATTGTAAATTACAGGGCAACCGGAATTTCACAGTTGAATGCCTGTCAATAAACGGTAAATTTAAAATATTGCGCAACATTTTACAGTTCAAAGCCTGTTAAAAAGCGGTAATTGTAAAATACGGTGCAACGTAATTTCACGGTTGAATGCCTGTCAATAAACGGTAATTGTAAAATATTGCGCAACATTTTACAGTTCAAAGCCCGTTAAAAAGCGGTAATTGTAAAATACGGTGCAACGTAATTTTACAGTTGAATGTACTGGCACCTTTTCTGCCAGTACACTTAACTGTAAATTTACGGTGGGATTTATAACAGTGTACCCAGAAGTACCTTCGTGTCAATTTTAATGCTTCTATCATTAAAGCGAATAATTCAACCCAAATCTACTTGACTAAAGATTTAATTCTCAGTGTTTTTCCTTTTTTCCAGGATGGTTTCTTGGCCCTATTTTATTTGGCGCAATCGTGGATACGACCTGTTTACTCTGGCATACTTCCGGTCGCATGCAAGGCTCATGTGCAGTGTATGATATCACGGACTTAAGGATGAAGATTCATGGTTTGGATGCCGTGGCCAGTGTTGTCTACATTATGTTCTTCGCAGCTGCGTTGATCTCTTCTGTTTTAATCCACCGCAAGAAGCTTCACATCACTAAGTCTGCAAAAAGTGAGACGGAGGAATCTTCAGGATTCTGAGTTACTGATACTGTATTCTTGTTTTACTGTAACGACAGTTATAGGCGTCTGAGTTACTGTCATATTGAAGACAGGGGTTTCTGGGTCTTTTAAGTCACTTTCAGTTATTAAAGATGTAATCAGCCTCAAATATGGGCTGAATCGATGTCTCTACGAAAGTGACATATGTTACACAGGTACAAAATGAGACACATTTGACCACAAAAAACTAAACTTCTTTCTACCATTCACGAGAAAATAGACGGAATTGATCTTTGAAAATAAATAGCATGGCATGCCGTTTATTTTCCCACGGCCGTGTCAGCAAGCGTATACACGTGTGGTACATTTTACCAACGTATGCTATGCGACATTACCGAACCGTAGGCACGAGTCATGACGTTATTCTACGGCTGCAGCTGTGCAGCATTCAGATTCGTGAGCGTCGCTACGTCACTCATACGTCACGCAGTGACGTCATTTTCCTTTCCGCGTACAAAACACACTCAATGGCGAAACAGAAAACCCGTCGAAGCGGGCAGAGTTTCGAATTCCTCTGACAAGATATCCTTGTATTCGTTGTATATGGCGATTAAACGATCATCAAATATAATACATAATGATACTTTGGTAATCTTCCCTGCTGTAAAAAAACATAGGGAAGAGTTTACAAAATCCATCCATTTTGAGGCTGATTACATCTTTAATAATGAACTGACGTTATTACAGTTGTCATTCAGAATGTTCCCTCGAAGTACGCTCTCATTTGCAAATTGTCCGGTAATGAGTGCCAGTCAGTCCATCAGAATCCTTTCTCCGTCAAAATACATGTAAGGAGAACCGTTGACATTAGAACCTTGATTTTTGGCATGAACGTGCATTAGGGGACTGTCACCAGCAAGTTCTGAGCTGACCTACTTTTGATGAAAATTTGACCAACTTAGGTGACCTATAAACCTCGAAATTGGCAAAAACATGTCCTAATGCCTCCTAAGACCATGGAAATGGTCAGTCTTAGGTCAAGGTACACACTTAAATCATATCAAACCCTACTTCGTAGGTCCTGTGACGTTAGTCAGACTGCCATGTGAAGCATTACTCTCTCTAAATAAATCATATAGTATTGTGTTGGGAAGCTTATCTGGAAATCTTTCAAGCTAATCGCCAGCTCATTAGGAAATCAGCATAAGTATTATCTACATAAAGAATGCCGTCTTGCTTTGTGGGCAAAGACAATTAATGGTGGCAGCTCCATTCTAGCTCATTTTCATGAATATGAACAAACCATGTCTTTGGATTATTTGGAGTTTATCAAGCTGATGTTAAACCAGGACTATCACTAGCTCACTTTTATGAATATGGACAAACCATGTCTTTGAATTATTTGGAGTTTATCAAGCTGATGTTAAACCAGGACTATCATTCGAACTCACTTTCATGAATATGGACAAACCACGTCTATAGACTATTAAGAGTTCACTATTTCCTACCTGACCATTTCAAACGAAGATTAAAATACAGAATTTGCATAATACACCGGCTTTATTTCGAACGATATAGTATGTTTGGATCGCCCAGTGCAACTCTGTGGTGAGATGGTTATATAAATTGTGTATCATGTATACAAGTTTGCACTTACCCGAGGATCTTCGATTTTTCTTTAATCATTCTTGGCTGTTTGATATAGTGGCATACCAATATTGCATGGCTGGCGCGTGATGTCCGGTTTTCGGAATCCCGGACACCACGTGGTATTTTTGTTGGCGCCGACCTCTGAAAACAAGGACTGAAATCGTCACGTCTTGAAAAGAATTTAATGTACGAGCAATGCTCGTTGTTGTTGTTACAGAGTATTTTGGAAATTGCTGAATAGCGCCTGCCTGGAGAAAATAACCATTGCATGTACAGTGCTTTTAATTGCTGAACTTATGTAAACGTTAAATATTACGCGTGCAAGCATATAACACAAAAATAAAGTGAAAATCTGGTCACTTTCGGTCAATCCAAATAAATACACAATATGGAATAAGCTTCTGCAAAATATAGAAAAGTAAGGTTACTATACAAATAACGGTAAGAGTGATTCATTTTTAACCAAACAATTGACACTGAATTTTCAACAATTTTTCAAATTGATTTTCATGTACCAGTGACCACAGTTAAATTGTGGAATGTCAACCATTCGGCTCAACATGAATCGGCCTTATCAATATTTATATGGTAAACTTTCTTTTCTGTATTATTAGGAACTTATTTCACTTTCCGTATAATTTGGATTGACAGAAAGTGACACGGCCTGGCTTTATGGTTTTCACTTTATGGTTGGGTTACATGCTTGAAGCTCAGCGTTTAAAAAGTCCAGGAAATAAATGCACTGGACAGCCATGCCATTCTCTTCAGGGATACGATTTCCAGAAATTTTCCAAATTCTCTGTAACAATAACAAAAACAACACATTAACGGTACATACCGGAGTTGCACAACTGCCTTTTCCATAAAAGGAAACGCCAATGGACAAGTGTCATTTTTAAGAGACGAAAATGCTCATAATTTAGAGTAAAATCGCGTTTACCTCGTGTAAATTCTCCAAACGGTTGCAAAAATTTTGTGGTTTAAAGGCAACTCAGTGATAGAAATATGCACGCTATAAATATTCTCATTATAGCAGAACTTCCCATTATTAAGTTTAAGAATAAGTTTAAGATATCACAAAGTTACCAAGGGCTTTATTTCGGAAAATCTACGGGTTATGAATTTTTAATGAGGGAAAATGCAGTAACAGGTGTCCATATAAAAGTTGATGCTATGTAAGTATCGGAAATTACACGATTGGTTACTGGTTACTATGGTAACGGCATTTCTGAAACTAGTTAAGTGGTAACCATGTCTAATGTCTAATGCTAATGTGTGTTGATGTCCACTTGTTCATGTGAAATGAACAAGGCCTTGTGTTAGCAATCGTTTTGACGGTCGAATTTCATTGGTCGTCGAGAATATCAACAATTGAAGTAACACGTTCTAGTCGGTTTCTATCTCATCTGGAGCTCTGGTTCGGGTAAATTCGAAGTGTCAGGCTATCGCATGGTGATACGAAAAAAAATGTTTCTTAGGATAAACCAATGTTCGTATACGGTTGTGCATCGTCCTTCATCGTCCAACATCGTCTACATCATTGCCTGCCAGAAATGTTTACATACAGATGCACCAAGAAAATACGTATTTTGTAGTGTTCTGTTTTGTGAAAAACGGTTACAGATCGAACTTCTAACTACACCGTTGATGTTGATATATTCCAAAATAGCATGCTTCAAAACAATGAACTTTCTGTTGAATAGGCTGTAAACAGACAGAGGGTAATAGTCTTTCAGATCCTGAACTTTCAAGCGCAGAATGTCTTTGGGATTATTTAATCCTAATTCGTAGACATTCATGTCTGCCAGATATGAACTTTTCAACAGTCGTACCAGCAAAAACGCAGCCCCAGACAGCAGCAGGCACAACTGAATTTCACCAAATGTCAGACTACCATTTTCGACTTTTACCACTACTGCCTGACGAGTTTGATATTGTGTTCCTTTCACAACCAGCCTATCACAGACTGAAATGGATGTTCTTGAACCGGCAAGAAGAACTCGGTTGATTGTTCCCTGAATATCTGAATTCAGTACATTGACTTCCAATGACGGCCAAAACTTCCTGTGAAAATACACTCCCATGGCTGTAATAAGGTTGTAACGGTTGGTGTCTTTCTGTCAACGTTTTGGTCACGTTCTTGAAGCTCCGCACACAACGCAAACATGTCTTGAAATAACCGTGTTTACTCTCGAAACGCATGGTCCATAACCGTATAAGTGGACCGAAGTTTTTATATAAGCTCTGGGTAATGGGTCAAATAATGGAGCTTTGGTCGGAGGTTTGACTCTGGAAACAGCTCTTGGCGCAGAGAGAGATAATCACCAATCATTGCCTTCAGCAAACATACCTGTGCAATGGATACACATGGAGCACAAACTAGTTGCACAAGCCTATGAAGGAGCATAACCAAACAGGGTCTTCAGGATCTTCAATCTTGTCAACAATGATTAACCCTACCTGGCCTAGGGGGGAGGGGGAGGCGAAATGGCCCCCCTACCAAACTTTCTGCGCTATCTCTGGAACGACAAAAAATGGAGAGCTGAAACTCTTTGACTTTATAGTTTATCACATTGGAGTCATTCTGAGCTCATTTACATAACCCCTCGAGCAGAGGATCATGGGAAAATTCAAGATGGCGGCCACGTGGGGTATCAGGAAAGTGTTTTTGTCATAATTCTTCAAAATTTCTCCTTTTCCGCGATGAAAAGTGGGCAACAACTATTTTATTTTACATCTCATTAAGATTTATTAATTTATCATGCTGTTTTTACGGAGAAACTGCATAAATAAAAAAATCGATAAATCCGACCGAAAAATCGATCAAAAAATGTCGTTATTGAAACGTCATCAAAGCGGCTATCTTGGATTTTAAAAAAATAATTAGGGGGCCATTTCGCCACCCTCCCCCCCCCCACCCCAGGCCATAACAGGCCCCAAAAAGCCCAGGCCAGATAGGGTTAATGGAAGAAACCTTAAAAAGCACCACTTCTGGCATGCATGACCACCAATTTTATTCACCATTTACGTTTACTGCTGTTAATTTGTCAGCTGCCGCGGTTCCACAAAACTTGAATTTATGAAGCTGACTATTAAGTTAATTGTACGACAGTCACTCCTTGCTGTTGTCAAACAAGTCATGACCAAGGCATGGTGGTAGCCCTGGGGAGTACACATGAAAGAAGAAAGTTGAATGGTGAATCAAATTTCACACACTTCACAGGCATACTGTTTTTGTTGATTTCTTCAATGCATGCAGCTTGGATCACAGGATTCCGACGATCAAAGTCTGTGCTGTCTACTTTACCGACTTTGAACTCCTGTCGAGAGATGTAACAGAATCTACATAAATAATCGGACCTACTGGAGTTTTCTGGGAATCCGCCAACACCATTGCTGCCCACGTTGTCACCCAAAAGAAAGGCTACTGTGCCAAATACTGTGCCAGCACCGTCTATTTGAATACCTGTCACTTCAATCTCCTGTAGGCCTACATCATGCAATAACCGGGCAAAGATTTTCTTAACACCAAAATATGAAAAATCTCTATCCTTGCACAGCAGAACTAATTGCAAGCGGTCTACCTTTGATCTATTTTCTGGATGAATGTTACCAAGTGTTAGAGGGAGGGAGGAAATTTGGCTTAATGTCACACTCAAGTTTGTTTCACTCATATGGTGACAGTCAGTTTGGTTGGTGGAGGAAGCCGCCAAGTGTTAGTTACACACCCAATATCTTGTGTATTTTCCTTTGCTGGTCCCTGTGGATTCACCACTTCAAACTCATCTTGGTAAAGTAAAAGCATCATTGAACCAGGTTTGGAC
The DNA here is from genome assembly GCA_036873755.1 of Hanleya hanleyi. Taxonomy (NCBI): domain Eukaryota; kingdom Metazoa; phylum Mollusca; class Polyplacophora; order Lepidopleurida; family Hanleyidae; genus Hanleya; species Hanleya hanleyi. The sequence continues at coordinate 28,066 of JAVTVY010054130.1, forward strand.
TTGAACAGCTCATTGTCCTTGATCACACCTCTATCAGTCACATCAGAGTAAATTCCATGTTGTTGAGGCCTCAGACCACAATATTGCTCAAAGCCACTTCTATCTCTGAGAAGTACTTTAAGCGTTTCTTTGACAGGAATGTAATGATAAAAAGCAACGTTGTTCTTTTCATCACGTCTAAGTGAGATAGATACTGGCTTCACATAGTTGAAAGATTTCTTGAAATAAATCTTCCTCACATAAGCACTTCGTAGGGGACAATTGCTCGTGTCATGACATTGACTGAAAAGATCAATATCAGATGTATCCTCAAGAATACTGTCCACAATATCAACGTCCACATCTTCCGAAATAAGTTGACACTCCAACTTTTGCTTGAAGCAACCTTGGCTAACAGAATGAATTCCACTCATCTCGTTTACAATAAGCTGAATTGTGCTAGCGGGAACATGGTGCTGAACAAGAAATCTTAAATAGAACAATGAAACATTGTCCAGAAATAACTGTTCGCTTATAGCATCAGTTTCTGCTTCAGCACCACATTCCATGATACATGTAATACCATTAGATGATGTTGAGCTCTCATCAGAATTGCTTGATTCCACTACAGGACTTCCTTCTCGGTCACAAGATCTGGTAACAAGTCCTGACTTCCATGATTTGTGTGAAGGCGAGAGACATGTGATTTGAAAGAGGACACATTTTTATATGATCTACCATATTCTATGAATGGACAGGAAATTTCAAACCCCGTTCGTGATGTGAGTTCTCATGTGCTTCTACAATTCATCTACACCTTATGGCTTGTACACAAAACTCCAGAGGACATTGCAACGAAATGCTGGCTGAAAAATAGTCTGGTCTGTTTTGGTTTCGAACATCAGTGTGGTATTTTGTTACATGCGCATTAATTGCAGAGTAGGTACTGAACTGGCGATCAAAATTTTCCACCCACATGAAAAGACAAAGTTATCCACGTTTTGATGGAGTCTGTAGTGTTCCACGTACGTAGACAAAGAACTGGTGTTGAAGTGGCAAACTCGACATGTTACGTAGACAAGGAACTGGTGTTGAAGTTGCAAACTCGGCATGTTACGTCGACAAGGAGCTGGTGTTGAAGTGGCAAACTCGGCATGTTACGTCGACAAGGAACTGGTGTTGAAGTGGCAAACTCGGCATGGTACGTCGACAAGGAACTGGTGTTGAAGTGGCAAACTCGGCATGTTACGTCGACAAGGAACTGGTGTTGAAGTGGCAAACTCGGCATGTTACGTCGACAAGGAACTGGTGTTGAAGTGACAAACTCGGCATGTTAGGTCGACAAGGAACTGGTGTTGAAGTGGCAAACTCGGCATGTTACGTCGACAAGGAACTGGTGTTGAA
>JAVTVY010054131.1:0-29649 GCA_036873755.1 Hanleya hanleyi
TTTTGGACACTTGCAAGAATTTTTATTTTCACCAGGAGAGCTAGACAAGGGAGACTATAAAATGACAGATTTCTTCCAACTTCGTCAACAAAAGGAATTCCCTTCTTGTGCGTTATTTTTCGACTATTTCAGTTCATTTTGTCCACAGAATTGCTTAACCAAATGCACTGCCAACTTCAACTTGACTGGCGATAGTGTGTTCGTCGCTTTATATTCAATTCATACGTCATATTGCATTCAGTTACAGTCCCCTGAAATCACTTGAGGTCGGATTTTCGCAAACTCTATGAAATAAACATAAATTTACGAGAAGCACCACTCACTTTAATAAAATACAGTTTACATGTATTTGTTGAAGCCAAATTATAACATGTTTTATGCAATACGAATTGCGCACAAGATTGTTTTACAACAGCATGTGTAAAGCTCTTCGTCTATGGTCACGTGACCACCAGCGAAGTCCCACAGGCTGCATTTGGCTGGATTCTATCTCAGTATTAGTTTGCTCGAGTGGGAAAGGCTATATAATAAGCTTGTACTGTCCAATTGCATACTGCTTAAAAAATGCATTGCCTCCAGCCTTGAGTTACTTGAGTACAGTTGAATTCACCTTGAGCTTTCTGGGGTAGGCCTACATGCGGGCACATAAAGATGTCTTTAGCCCCTTGAAATGGATGTAAACTAACAGCTCACAAGAATGTGTATTGAAATTACGAGAAAACATTAGACAGAAAGATAGAAGTTTGGAAAAAGTAAAAACTGCCAACAATTACATTTCTGCTTTGATAAGCTTTTTCAAAGAGCTTTCTGGTTTAACACAATAACACAGAATTTACAGGCAATATGGTTGACATCATAATCCGTTAGCGAAATCTCCTAAAGAAGTTTCTTTGCAGTCATGATGATGGGCTGATTCCCAACTTCTCGTTGGTCTCCGGTGGCAGTAAATCGGGCTCCATCGTGGATTTCCGCACAGCAGTTCCGAATGGTAATCGGCCGACAGCATAATCTCCATTCAGCATTACTGTCTGATTATGGATCTTTAAACAGGATATAAATCATCAGAAACTTATTTTCGTGGATGGCCAATCATCGCTGTACAGCTAGATATGGTTGAACTAATCTTTCTAGCAGAATATTTTGAAATTGTCATTGCCGCATGTGCTTGCACAGAAACATATTTGTGAGATGTATTGTTTGTCCAATGAAATTTGCATCGCATCCATTACATTTAATAACATAAAACACTTTTCTGTAGTCACAACTCATGTTTTCTTTACTGCTACTAAGATACTACTCCAGTCCTTAAACGAAAATGATGAGCCTTCAGACAGGTATTCACATGTGCCACATCGAGAGTCTGTGCAGTTCGTGACTGCAAGTATGCTGCAATTTTCAACATACGTGGCACTGGTTAGGAACTTTTCCAGATAGAAGCCGGTGTCTGGTTTTTAATGTTTCACATCTTCTAGAATATTTTGAATTTTAGGACTCGCGTGCAGTATATGCTCATATTTAGCAAAATTTTGGAATCTATATTCCCGTTATGCGGATTGTATGTGGTCACGAAAGCCATGTTTTTTATTCGTTGATTTCGGTTTGGGGGTTCTTAATAATGTAATGTCATGTGACTTGGCTTCATTCAGGTCTGTCTTGATAATCTCTTTCGGAAAATCCCTACTTGTCGAACTGTTTCAAGTTAACTAATCCTATTTTCCCTCATTCGGTTCTGTCACAAATTGCGCAAATCTGGTCTTGCATGATTGTTTTTTAAATAAAGATATCGTCTAGTATCTGTGGGTTTATGATTCAAATCGGTGATTAGTTTGTTTTCGTTTTTAGCTATATCACAAAGTCGAGAAAGGGTAAACTATTACTGCTGCTTTCCATCGCAAATTTTATATTCGAGTGCAGCGTTTGCAAAATATGGTAGACAGTTTTTACATCACCGTAAATAACTTACAATGAGAAGAAACAATCGTCCAAATATCTTTTCCATAAGTTTCTGAAAGCTGTACTTTCTTGTGGACCATATATATTACCCACAGCATCAATTCATTTATCTTCTAGATACGCTCACGTCATTGAAGCGTATGTGGGGGCCATTTGTTTCTCATTTTTGTTTCAAGAATTAAAAAAACAAAAAGATATGTGAAATGGAACGTATTGTTATCTAAGATGAATTTAACGCGGTCTAGTAAAAACTTCTTATTAAATCTACATTCCAAAGCCCGGAATGTTAACCGATCCAGTATTCGATAGCTTCCAGCTCTAATTCATGCCGTTCGCTTCTATAAAGTGACGTGACGTCAAAAGTGCATGACGGTACATTTAATCCATCACACACCAAGGTTACCGTTGGTGAAAACATCATGTGCACAGCGGAGTGGTAATTCTCAGGACCAACCATCGGTGCTTCTTGAAATACAAAAGTATAAAACAAGAGAAATCGTTGTCATATCGAGACATTCCAATGAGGTTTAGCAGACAATATGATATCCCAATCTCTATCACTGTCCAGTTATTCCGAACAGGCGGGAGATCAAACAGGTAGCCATCATCCATACAGAAGACCGATGGTAATAGAAACTCGAGAGCTTCAAAAGATATTTTCCAGAAATACTTTGATTAACAATTCAAAATATTTAGAATATAACATCTTACAACTTACGACATGTCATTACTCCGACACCAACATAGCTGTTTATTGAAAAACTGTTTATATAAATTAGCACCATTATACTATACTATTATACATAGCAGAAAAATGAAATAAAAATCGGGGCTATAGATTCCCATCAACATGCGGTACCCCTTGCTTCGGATTAACACAGACATGATTGCGAAATACAGATAAATTCAATAAAATTGGGTTTTAAATAGAACTAAACATTGATTTTCAATAAAAGTTTCTGACGACACCCAGTTTCAAGACAAAATTAAAATATGAGGATCACCGGCTTAACTTTCTTTCTGATGGACAAAATTCTGACTTTTTGACACCTTCCTTTTATTCTCATGTTATAATTAGATTCAAATAATATTTTCTAAATTTGTTTAACAATCAACATATACTTTTAATATGCCAAAGATTAGGGTATGAATGCGAATTAATGTTTCCCCTATTTGACATGTATTAGAACCCATATCTGAGGGGTCGGTCTCCACCTTAAGCCGATTTCATTGTTCCAGTCCAAAATCTGAACTTTGTAAAAGCTTTGTCTGAAGTCCTATATCGGTTCAAGCCTCTTCAAAACAAGATATTGCCAATGTTATTAAACGATCAGTGCTAATTAGAACCAAGAACGTTCTGAGCGACGTTAATTGAGAGTTCTTTGTGAAATTAGAAACTAAACTTGTTAATCGGATATTGTGTCTGATTTGAGAAGGCGTTTAGACAACCGAGCTTATTCAGGCAGATGGCCCAACACCTCTGACGAACGTTTTCCTTAACATTTTCTCGCCAAGATAATTTATGCATGCAATACTCACACCCCACTTAAATGGAGACCATAAAGTGGAGAAATCCTCACCAAACCTTTCCTATAATTAAGACGTTTCAAGCTAAAGATTAAATGAAACTGACACGATAGCAAGGAGACACAAAACTTTTGCGATTATTTTAACAGGACGTGAAACCACACACAAAGCCAGACGCTTTGAGTGTCGACTGAGTTATACTGTCCCTGCTACCAAAGCCAAAAAAAGGGCAGGTAACCACTCTACTTTGAGATGTAATACTCTTTCATTATAGAATTTAGTATCTTACATCGGAATGTAGGGAGATACTTATTATTACCTGGTCGTAAAAAAAAACTCAGCAAAAAAAAATAGCAGAGTGAAAGATATGAAGCTCAATGAAACAAATCATGCATAGTGTATAAACGTGTACTGAGACGAGCAATTAATTAAAAATATATCGATTGCTAACACGAGTAGATCGGTTTCTAAGATCTTATCCAATAAAAAGCAGAACAAGTCAAAACGTTGAAAAAATAATAGTTTATTAAATACCAACGAGTTCTTCGAGTATTGCCAATGCGAGTAATACCGACCAACTGGTTTACCAACTGTCCAATCAACGCGTCAACTATGGAGACAATAGCAACAGTGTAGCTGATGTGTAAGCCGCCTGAGCTCTAAGAAACACGATAGTCCCTTGTCGGTGAAAGAAGCAAAATTACTGGATAAATTATGGCGATCATCCTTGGAAGGAGCTTTAAACGAGCATTGTATGGTTTCTAATTACATATTTCCTGTTTGAACCGACGTACGCCTAACAAGCATATCGCCATTTTGGAATGGCAAATCTATCACGGAAAAGAACACGTTGGGCCGTCATGGAAATCCCGCATAATTTACAGGAACATATAATCATGGAGACGGCCTAACAAGGTCGTGATGGATGGCGGTAACTTTGTTTAAGGGTATTTCGATACGCGCCGTCACAAACACCTAATTAGTGCCCCAAGAGGATCAAAGCAAATGACTAAATTAAGAATACTTTAAACCCGTAATCTTCTATCTGGCATGCTGAACGATTGAGATGCTCAAAAGCGGTATTATTCTAAGTCACTAAGTGTGTATATTTGGACAATTCGGTAATTACCGAGGTAAATCAGAAGGCGTGTCCCACTGTCTGGGCGAGCACCCGTATATTAAGCCCACCTGTGTTATAGAGGCGCACCTGTGCACCAGGGGGTGGCGCTAGCGGATATAATTACATACTATCAGTTGTATTAGAAATATCAGTAATTTGGCAGACAGATTTATTTATTTATTGGCTATGGTTTATTGTGGAAGTTGCAATCGTGTAAGCTTGTCTTTGTAAACTGGTACCTGTAACGCTATTGAATCGTGTTCAAGGATCCTTTGGTAACACATCGTCCATGGTTTGATGGGCTTTCTCTCGAATACGAATGGAAAGAGACGATTTTAATCAACGTCACAAAACATTGTTGCAGAAACACCACCAAGCGCCTCCACTCAAAGTTTCTCAAATTTGGCGGTACATATCGCCTGCTGATAGCAAAATACGAGCGTAGTGTGCAAGATCTATGGAGTTACGTTTCGTAACTTGTGTCTAGTTCCGCTTAACCCGGGGCTAGGGGCCGTATGAACCCATGTACTTCAAGATCCTGATGGTACTCATATGAACAGTCACAATCAAAGCGTGACTGAGATACACCATTCTTTAGATGACGACTTTACAACGAATATTATGGATTAAGAATACTGATCAGCGATTCGGATTTTATATTTTTGGAACATCATGATGTCTTGTCGGCATCATTGAAAACTGTTGACCGCTTCTCTTTTGCAGGAAACACGCCTATGTTTATGTATACTATGACTGTCTTTTTGAATTTGGTGCTAATACTGTTATATGGAATATGGAATAGGTCTTTGGATTATGGACGCGGATATTCTCTAATGGACGACGGCTGAATTATGAATGACGGACCAGATGCTTGTAATCACAACTTGACACAGATTGTTTAAGCCACAGGTGTTTGGCAAGTTAATTAGCTGGGGCGTATCGTCAACAATAGATCGGACAAGGTGACTCACTAAAGTGCGACCTCCTCTCGATCATCCGTTTACATTTTCACAGAAATTAGCCTACCTCTATATTTCACCTCCTATTTTATTCTTTAGAGGTTAATTCTTCATGCTACCATCCAAAGATTGTCATAATCCATCATTTATGGGTGGTAAATCGTCCAAACACTCTGAATTTTAGAGTCCAGACAACTTCCGTTACAACTTCGGTCAAACTCGGCAATCTCCGTTTTATTGCAGCGCCGATATCAACCCTGGATATATTCACGGTTTTTATCCAAACAGATCTCTAAGAGTGCAAACGATCTCCACCATCTGTACAACGATCTCCCCCAGCTAATATTTACGGGTTTATGATCAGTGGTATATAACAAATAAAATTATGAAATGGATGGAATTAAAAATGGATGGAATTAAAAAATAATAAAAAGTAGAGATCTGTTTGAATAAGCATCGTGATATTGCAGCCCCTCCGGAAAAAAGTAGGCGTGACCGCAACGGCGAGATTTGAATCAGGAAACTGAACGGAGATTGCCGAGTTGGCCGAAGTTGTAACGGAAGTTGTCTGGACGCTAAAATTCAAGGTGTTTGGACGATTTACCACCCATAATTGATGGATTATGAGAATCTTTGGATGGTAGCATGAAGAATTAACCTCTAAAGAATAAAATAGGAGGTGAAATATAGAGGTAGGCTAATTTCTGTGAAAATGTAAACGGATGATCGAGAGGAGGTCGCACTTTAGTCAATCACCTTCTCCGATCTATTGTTGACGATACGCCCCAGCTAATTAACTTGCCAAACACATGTGGTTTAAGCAGTTGAAATAGTGATATTCCTCTTGGAACTGTATATGGTGCTCTAGAAGATATTTTTGAAGCCTAATAACTGCCCTTCATGATTTCATATGGAGTATAACAAAATTTATCATAATAGCTACACATAAGTGTGACCGCCAACAAAGTTTTCTTTAATAGAGCTATAACGTTAAATTCTTTGCGTTCAAATGGCGAAGCTTTGTTGATTCAACAAGCGCTGGATGAGCGCAAAGACCTCCGTCGAAGCAAGAGGGTCCGTCGAGGCAATCGGGTAGGGGAATACATGAGTGAATAACGTAGGGCCGGATTCCAAGATCAATTCTGCATTTGTTGGACATTAACTTCACTAACCTAATTACTCATACAGGCAGATCAATTTGGAACTTCTGCAAAATCAAACCATTATTTGAACTGTTTTCACGCGTTCATTTTAGATGGACTACAAAGCTGAGAATGGTATCCTTACTCAAGGTAATTTGATAGATTCAAGACTACTTTTTAATTCAGTGTATTGAAATGTTAATTGACATGTATGCTGCTGGGAGATGAACCTTTGAAATGGGAATTGGGACAGAGACACATGTGGTTTGACAAACAATAAACCATGATTTGATGCTTTATTAAAATAATGTTGCTAAATATTTTACAAATGCACAAGAAATTCATGCCAAAATAAATTGCCCAACACGCCCCCTCCCCCAAGGAAATAGAATTTATCCGTTTTTAAACAACCACGCTGGTGGATATCATCAACTGAAAGAAAAAAAGTATCAGTAAAATCAGGGCATCTTCGATTGTGCTGGTCTTCCACAGTCAGTGCGTGACCTCCCAGTCATTTTAATATACAACAACAACAACAACTTGAACAATTTGGTTGGCTTCGACATGTCATCAGGCGACAAATACTTTGCAATATATAGAAATTACGAGTGGTGTACTAGAAATCGTTGTGTGGTAATGGCATAAAATGGTGGCAATAAACTTACCAGAAAAACGGCAAAAATTCACATCGTCTATCTCTACAACATGAAGAGCTGCCCTGTTGAATCTCCCGCTGGAAGCGGCCAACCTGACTTCCGTAACTCGTGAAGCATGATGGGAGGTGGAACCCGACTACAGAAGCAAGGCCCATTGAAATTCATTGCAACGAGGGTTCCCCATTATTTCAAAAGTGTCCAGGAACTCAAAATTTCGTCGGGAACCATGGCAAACTTCTATTGGAAATCACATGAGTCGTGGGTCTGACAATTTTATGGCGGGAGTTTTAACGTTGCATTCCTAGGTAAAAACGTTAAGACAATCAGAAGGGGCCTTCAAAACGTCTAATTGATGAAAGCATCCTCAGTTGTAGCAAGTTTACGACATTAACATCATACTATACCCATAGGTAAGCCGCAAATAATAGGCCTAAAGTATCTACTTGTTATTCAGGTGATACTATGTAAATATTACTATTACCAATCACTGGTTGATTAGTTATGCATAGCTTAAGCTGGTGGTTGGGCTTTGGCGGGCATTTTCCATGTTTTTGCCTGTTTTACCCATTAGGTTACCTCCCTTTCCTAGGTTTAGAGATAGAGACTAACTTTAAAAGTCATCTAGCCGAGAATTTTGCGCAGTAACATTCATCCAATTTGATAGACATTGTGATTATCTCCAAACAGTTAGAATATAGGTAAAAGTTAAATATTATTTATATGATTTTTTCATGAATATGCTGCAAACCCAGGGCTATATATTCCCTGTTTTCTGGGTTATCAAATGAGGCCTGAGTCAGCCCATTTAACAATGCCTACAGCTAAAAAATGCACACGAACATATATATGTTTTTCTTTGTTTTTCCTCATATTACACCATTATGAATGCAACAACACACATTATTCAAAAAGTTAATTACTTTGATTTACCACCAGCGGACATCCTTAATAGTTCTGCAATAAGCAGAAATCATCAAACCGTCTGACATTGGTACGGACTATACAACTGCATTACTGAGGATGGTAGAATTATTCGGAGGAAATAAACACTAGAATTGTCAGAATAATATTAACAGTCACACATTTCTTTTCTGTCACTTTTGATTTTCCTTTGCGGTACATTCTTAACAGTTTCGATCTTCATCAAACAAGACACACGTTACGGTGGTCCATTCTTCCTTTCTCTCGAATCACTTTATAGTTTCCAACATTTCCTTACAACTTTTTGCAATTCCAAAAACGCGATTTATTGTCAAAGGCGATTTAACCCAATTTCCCATTAAAAGTCGGAAAATTTAAAACACCGTCAAAAAACTATTTACACCGCAGTCATAATATTCCTACGAAGTAGGCTACAGATCGCAAATTGTCCGGTAATGAGTGAGTGAGTCAGTCCATCCGAATCCTTTCGTCGGCAAAATAAGGAGAACCGTTGACATTAGAACCTTGATTTTTGGCATGAACGTGCATTAGGGCATTGTTACCAGCAAGTTCTGAGTTGACCGAATTCTGATTAAAATTTGATTTATAATTATTTTTTTTATTATTTATTGATGGCTTAGCGAGTACACTGTCATGCCCATCGAGAACCCTTGGCTGTATGTTTCACTATATATATAACACAGTGGTGGGATATGCCATCCGTAATTGTTTTTATGAAATAGGAAATGCTAATTTTCCATCATTTGTTAGTGCATTTATCTACACCGCTATGCCAGCCTCAATACACACAATTCAGTATATTGTTATAGATATCTGTAAACTGTGGCCTTAAACGTGTATCCTATTTCACATCCAAACATTTCATCACTGACCACATCAGGCTTTAAATTCAGGTCAAATTACCCACTGATGGTGAAATATCCTACATCAACCAATTAAGTCAGCCTGGTGCGATAACCCAGCAGAAGAAAGAAAGATGTGGTATCATCCTTCAGATTAGTCTGTGTGAGCGACAATGATAAAAGTTTACTGAGGGTGAAACAAAGCCATGACGGCATGTTTAAAGGGTCTTCTTTTGGTAGAATTTAACTAGATAAAAGTAACTTTGATCATGATGTGAAAATATGATAACTTGAGTTTTTTTGTACCTCTTGAATATTGACTATATATCACACTTGGATATAATTTAAACAAAAAATTACGTGTAAACAAAATATGTCAAATTTTTCTTGTCATTTCAAATCTTGATCCATTTTGATTCCTTGATTAGGGGATACAGAATCACTGCCACGGAGTGTGTTGGTGTGTCACAGCAATGCAATTCCGATTCACACAACGAAGCTGAGGTGGTTTAACGTTTATCAATGAAGAAAATCACCGATCAACCGCCATAGAATATAATGTGAAACAAGAAAACCGGAATAGTACATTCATCAGATTGCCGATATCCAAAATGTGTTGTCTCATATATCTAGATAACAACGTGATGTAGAGACGCTATTTATTCGTCTTTGTACCGGTTATGCTCAGGAGAATGACATAAAATCATTATTATCTTGTGCATAGAAGGTGTTGGTCTTGAGTTGAATTACCGTAAACTACATAAATGCTACCTTTCTACTATAGTACTATATATAAAAATTTGTTGTATTGTTGGGAAAATAATGTGATTCAAAAGTTGTTTTGATCCTGGACAAGGGCACTGAAAACCATTAAAGAGATGTAAATGTATTTTCACACGTAAAGCTTGAAATCTACTGAACCTTTATTATTCAATCTGTTTCCTTTAGTTAAAAAATTGTAAAATTAAATCGGTGATCGTTATTTAATTTTGGAATGAAGGCGCATTAGAAGACTGTTACCAACAAGTTCTGAGCTGACCTACTTTTGATGAAAATTCCTGGTGATTTTTGATGAAAATCACTGGCGATTCTGACTTGGGCGGTGCCCATCTTAATATAGGCAGGATTTCAACTGGGGGTGGGGATTTCCAAGAGTTCAGTTCGCGTTCGAGTCCTAATGCCTACTCTACTTCGTAGGTCCTGTGACGTTAGTCACACTGCTCATGTATACAATGCTATGCAAATAACTTACCCAGCGATGGAAATGTTTACACTACGGAGAAAATATTTATACAGCGGTGGGAATAGCTTACACCGCGGTGAAAATGTTTACACCCCCGAAGAAAATATTTACACAGCGGTTAGACTAGTTTACAACGCAGTGAAAATGTTTACACCGCGAAGAAAATATTTACACAGAGGTGAGAGTATTAGTTATTCAGGGTTTTCCCAGGGTGTATGAACAGTTATGCCCCTCCCTGAGGCGTCAGCCGAAGGGTGTATGAGTTTCCGGGAGGGTCATAACTTTTCATAAACCCTAGGAAAAACCTGAATAACAAATTTATTATCCCGAAAACATTTTTAAATTAACATAACGAATTATTGTGTTAAAAAGGCAATATTTCTGAAACTTTACCACGGAAATTCAGCATATATGTGTCCGTCCATATACGAAACCGATCTCCATTTTGACAAAACCCATTGCCTACGCGAGTATTGTAGGTGCGCAACACGAACGACGAGCTGTGTCGATGTTCAATTTTGAAGCTAAATATAACCATTTACAAGGTATGTGTGTCTAAAGGTTTGATTGAACGTAATGCAGCAACACTTCCTTTCATCAAATATCAACGGTTGTGTATAATATTGTGTGTTGATTTCGGGAAATGGTCTTTGAAAGCGCACCGACTATGCATGTCTCGGTACCGATTATGCATAATTTTCGCTTGGCCGGAAACCGCTCCGTGTTCGTTATTCTCGACGTGCGAGAAGCAGAATACTCAGATTATGGTGGTATTCTGGTCAATATTATGATATCTCACGCCAGAAATAGTAGAAAATTTAAGTTTGAAGTTGTTGTTGTTGTTATCCGTAACCACTGTTATGTTGGTTGATAGACACGAAGTACTGCACGAATGCCTTCCCTTTGTACTTTAAACACTTTGTGCCCTATTACTTGCTACAGTTTACTGATGGCGGTCAATGCAGTCAGGTACAACACAGCTAATTATAATAAAATAAACGTAGACTAACATATGTACAAATGAGATCTGAAAAGAGAGATCTGAAGAGTTAGAAGCGGTGAGTGGCCTTGATCTACGACAGCAAGGCCCGGGGAAGTCTGGAGTTGATCCTGGAGTTTAACCTCGTATCAACTCCCACAACTGATTTTAGATTGATGACGAGATGTGACAGGTCTACCTCATGAAAGATTTGTAAGACCTCTGTCATCAGTAAAGCACGTTGGTCATCATATCTGGAACACTGGAAGATATAATGTTCCACAGTCTCTTTTGTTCTGCACGACTCACATAGATCGTCGTTTAGGTTTGGATTTATCTTGAACTGGTGCGACTTGAGTTTTGTATGGCCTGACATCAGTTCGTTTAGGATGCTAAAACCGGCTCTGTTCTCTTCCCCGTGCAGTTGTCGTACCCCGACCTGCTGGAAAATGCCCTGTATGTAGCTCACTCTGTCTGATAGATTGTATCTGTTTTGCCACTTATCCAGAGCAGATTTCCTCATGAATTTGTAGACCTGGGTCTTCGTCAGAGTACCCAGCGGTTCCAGTGTTTTTGCAGCATCCGCGGATAATTTAGCATGTTTATCTGCAAGTTCATTTACAGCTATTCCCACATGACCTGGACATGACCATGACCAGGTGAATTCCCTTTTCTTGTAGCTGTTGACAGTGGGTCCTAATGTCTGAGGCTTCCTTGATGTGGATAATCGCTATATAAATGACGCAGTGAAGGATATATATCCACCTTCACTGGATTTGAAGGAAACTACAGATAGCCCCTACAGGCACATCTTATTTAGATCTCTATCTCTATAAAAATGAAGCGGGCATTCTCTCTCGTCGACTTTATGACAAAAGAGATGATTACAATTTCGACATCGTAAACTATCCCTTTCTGGATAGTAATATTCCAGTGGGACCTGCATATGGCGCATACATATCTCGCTTAGTAGCATTTGCTAGATCCTGTGTTAAATGTGATGATTTTAATCAACGTCACAAAACATTGTTGCAGAAACTTATAAAACAGGGCTATTCCACCAAGCGCTTCCACTCAAAGTTTCTCAAATTTGGCGATACATATCGCATGCTGATAGCAAAATACGAACGTAGCGTGCAAGATCTATGGCGTTACGTTTCGTAACTTGTGTCTAATTCCGCTTAACCCGGGGCTAGGGGCCGTATGAACCCATGTACTTCAAGATCCTCATGGTACTCATATGAACAGTCACAATCAAAGCGCGACTGAGATACATCATTCTTTAGATGACGACTTTACAACGAATATTATGGATTAAGAATACTGATCAGCGATACGGATTTAATATTTTTGGAACATCATGATGTCTTGCCGGCATCATTGAAAACTGTTGACCGCTTCTCTCTTGCAGGAAACAAGCCTATGTTTATGTATACTATGATTGTCTTTTTGAATTTGGTGCTAATACTGTTATGTGGAAAATGGAATAGGTCTTTGGAGTATGGACGCGGATATTCTCTAATGGACGACGGCTGGATTATGAATGACGGACTAGACGCTTGTAATTTGGGACAGCGGTATAAAAAGCTGTTCTGAGTGCACCCTGGCAATCAGACAAGATGTGAATATTCTCCGTAATTTCGATGGCAGTGTTGTTTATGTTCTCCAGGGCAATGCGGATGGCCACAACCTCTCCAACATAATTGTTGCTGCTTGGTCCCACTGAATTTTCAATACATATTGGTATAGATTCCAGCTCCTGCAAATATATGATGGCTGCAGCCCCTGTGGGTCCTGGGTTCCCGAGAGATGATCCATCTGTGAAGATGACACAGTCCCGTCTTGATATCGATCGCAGAAGTTTCAAGATTCTGTGCTTCTGTTCCTCCTTAACAAGATCAAAATCTGTCGAAGTTCCAGGAGCGATGCCATGTCCAAAGCCTAGCGATCTGTTGTGTTGAAACTCCTGCTCAATGTTAATGGCTTTTGCACGTGGAGTAAACTCTCTGAAACGTGAATGGAGTATGCTCAGGATTGATGGTCTCTTTTCCCTCTCTCTGTTTTCTGACCAAAGCTGATGAAGTCGAGAAAGTGGGAAGTATTTTTCACCAGGATCCTGGCATACTCCTGGGCTTGTCGAAAGCGTAGGTGGATGTCCAGTGGAAGCGTGTTGGTCAGTACCTCCAGGGCAGCTGTGCTTGTGCTTCCAATTGCATCCAAGGCTATGACGAGCGCCGCGCGTTGATCTGGCTCCAGCATCCTAACTGCTGTGGTTGTTTCTGTGACGATTGCAGTAATCCCAAATTTTCGGGTGGGCAAGACAACAGATCTATATAGGGTGAGAAAAGTGGACAGCTTACACCCCCTCTTAGATGTAGCGAAGTCAGATATACTGCGCAGTGCTGAGAAAGTTTTTTTCTTCCTGTCCTCTAAGTGTTGCGTGAAGGCAAGCCTGTTGTCAACTATGATGCCCAGGAGCTTAATTTTGTCAACCACATCCAAGTTGCAGCCCTGTATGATGATGGGAGAATGGGCTGTCAAATTTGATCTTGGTGGAGTACAGATGATAGCCTTGGTTTTGTGAGGGCTGATAGACATTCCAGTTCTCGCACCATTTGCTAGCAGTCTCTTCTAGATCTAGGTTGATTTTATGGATCGCTTCCTCTACATCTTTCTACGACCTCCAAATTGTGTTGTCGTCTGCAAACCCTGTGTGATCTTCATTTGAGGGGTCCATACAGTCAAAGGTGTAGACGTTACACAATGTTGGTGAAAGTACTGCGCCTTGTGGATTGACAACAGTTGATTTAGATTTCGGAGATGTGTAATCATTGACTGTTATTGCAAACTCTCGGTTCATCAGAAAGCTATGTATGTAGCACCAAATTCTGCCGCATGTGCCTTTCATGAACAGCTGTTGCATGAGACCTGCTCTCCAGATTTTTTCAAAACAGCTCTCAAAAGTCCATGACTGCAGCGACAAGTGTTTCGTTTCGTTTCCAGACATCTTGCACACTTCGAATCAGTCTCAGAACTGTTTGACAACAGGAGCGTTGCTTTCTGTAAGCGTCTTGGATGGTCGACAGGCTCTTGCTAGTTTCCAGCTTCCAGGGCAGTCTCTTCACTATGATGCGCTCCAACAGTTTCCCAACAATGCTTTCCAGTGTAATTGGACGATAGGACTTTGTGTTGTTGTAGGAAGGCTTATTTGGTTTGGGTATCATATGTTTGGGGTCCTGTTTGAATGCAGATGGAATATCGCCCGATTTCCAGCACAGCTGTAAAAGCCACCTCAGTGCCTCCGCCACTTGAAGGCCGCCTTTCTTCAACATGACACTCTGAGCTGGGTGCAGAATTACTGTCTATTTCAGAAATGGCTGAGCAGACCTCCTCTAGGCTGATATCTGTGTTTTCTGTATTACAGTGCTGGTTGTAGTTATCTTCGCTGAGGGAGGCAAGTTCTTTATTCCAGATCTCCTGGACGCCTTTTTTCACCTCAGCGAACCAGGCTTGACGAGTCTGTACATCAAGTTCTTCACTGCCGTAAGTGTTCATCATTTCTTTACAGATATCCTCATCTGTGTGTGCGATGCACCACCTGGCGTGACGATTGGTTGAACCCTCGACCTGAATTGAGTTGGATTTCTTACGCTTGATTATATTCCACATCTTGGTCTTGCTCATCCATCTGAGTAAATAAATCATCCCAATAATTGCTCTGGGTTTCTTCTGCTAGTTTTTGAAATTCATCCACACATTTTGTGTAGTTGATCCAGTTTGATGGGTCACTTCTTCTGTTAAATAACCGTTTCAGTTTTCTAACTTGCTTTACTTTCTTTTTCAGGTCCTCGTTCCACCAGCCCTTGCTGACTGATGGTTTTCTTTCCGATGGTGTGAGCGGCCAAGTTCATTATGCTGTTTCGGAAGCTATTATAGTGAACCTCCAAGGAGTCTTCCACATTCCTTTCATTCGTCCATTGGGTAAATAAAGAAGTGCACTCAGTTTCCCAGATGCCCCAATTAGCATTTCTGAAATCCCACTTCTGTAATTTGATGTTGTTGTCATTGCCCACTTCAAAAGTGATGAGTCTGTGATCTGAATGGAGGTAGATCTCTTCTCGGACTTTCCAATTTTGAAATTTCCAGAACAGGTTACTGCTGCATAGGGTGAGGTTTATAATACTCGTGTTGAAGTGGCATCATTTAAGAAGATAATGTCTTTAGGGACGAAGTACTGGAATAGGATGTCACCTTGGCTATTGGAAGAGTCGTTGTACCAATACTGATGTTTTCCATTGAAGTCTCCGGTGAGGATTACAGGAAGGTTTCCATGTCGGGCAGAGTTGATCTGTTTTAGGGTTTTAGCGATTTTTGTTGGGCTGGCTTCTGGAGTGATGTGGATTGACCCGAGCAAAAAGTTGATGTTTTCTGTATATATATTTGCCCATACTGCCTTCACATCATCCGTTTGTAGTTCTTTTCTAGGGAAGTGTTTTACATTGGGCCTGCATATAATGGCTTCCCCGCCCCTTTCTTGTCCAGTGTGTTTGCTGGTGATCCACTTCCAGTCTTTGAGACACTTACTGTTGTCAAGGTTAGGATGCCAGATTTCTGTTAAGCAGAAAATGTGTGTTGATCCGCATAATTTCTCAACGTATTTGAAGGAAGTATTGATGGACTCTATATTTGCTTGTGCTATCAGCATGCTAATCAGGCAAGGATGATGTTGAAGACGCAGGCCCTCCTCTTTTTAGGATGTTCTCCCGGATACTTAGATAATGTGGACATTTGTTGTGGCTAGCTGGGTGTTCGAGACCACAGTTGAAACATTTTGGTGAACTTCTGCAAGTATCTTGGTGACCGTGTGATCCTCCACAGTTTTCACATTTTTGCGAGTTGTGACAGGTTTTTCCGGAATTCCCAAAAATTTGGCAGTCGAAACACCGTAGAGGTGTGAATCGTTTGCTCCTATAAGGTTCCACTCGCACTGGTTTCCCTTCTATGATTAGCTTTGTTTCAGTTAGAGTCTTCATGTCGGGATTGTTAGCGCAGGTGACTGTCACAATTGGAAGGGGGTTTTCCCCGATAGCGTAATCGTCTAATTTCTTTTGGGGTGACTCTGGTCTGGGTTGAAATTGCTTCACAGATTTTGCTGCATTCCACAGAAGGGTCAACGTCACACTTTGGTGAGGGTCCAGTTTTATGATGTCGAGAAAGTGCCCACTGCCGTTGAAAGCTTCCTCGGGCCAGTCGCTCTCAAGTAGAAGTTGGTCTTTGCTGTCTTTATAATGAATAGCTATACCACCTCGCGGTAGCAGGTAGGTAAAACCACTGTTCGCCTCAGGTTTGTGTGTGAGGATCTCTTTTTTTATTTCGTTACTTTCAGAGTACTTTTTGGCTGGGTGCCTTTTCGGTGGAGGTAGAGATGCTAGTTGCGGCTGGAAGGTTAACGGTAGGTAAGTCTTTGGGGCTTTGGTTAGCCGTGGCAGATTTGTTGTTATGATTGTACTCCCCCTTATGTGCTGGTAAATTATTTAAGATGCACGGGGAACATGCATGATGAATGCCAGAAAATCCGATGAGCTTGCTGATAGTTGCACTAAGTGAGACACAGTCGACGTGCCACCATTGACCACAGGTGTCACAATTTATTCAGTCATCAATTTCGTCGAGATAACGCTGGCATGGACAAGAGTTTAGTTTACTTTTCGATACGGTTTTTTGATCCAGTGAAGGAGATGTAATGTCTTGATTCGGTGAAGGAGATGGAATTTTTCGTCGTTTTCTTTTCTTTCTTTTTACAGTTTTTCTTGATTTTTCTGGTATTGTGATTTCTGTGTTGTGTCCACAGTGTTTGTGTTGAGTGTAGTGTTCTTCGTACTGCTTCTCGTTTTAGGACGCATTCAACTTTGTTTAGGATGGACTTGGTCGAGTTTGTGAGTTGTTCACGTTGTTGTTGTAATCACAGAGAAAAACAAATATTTATACCCACAGACGTCCAGTCGTAGGAATTAAATAGTTGTGGGATTTCTGAACATGTACAAACCGTTGCAAACACATAAAACCGATTCGAATAATTCAAAGTGCTCAGAATTTTGGCGTACGTTGTTACCGTTGTCAAGGAGATTAAGTGCACAAATTGTCAGATTTAGTATTGTCTGGCCAGTTTTCCTTCCAGTCTTCAGGATTAAATGGTTGTAGGGTTTCTGAACATATTAGGAGAATGTACAAGGTGTTAATATCACAAAGCTTGAACCGAAAGAATACCAAAGTTCCCAGAGTTGTGGCCTGAGTTGTTGTTGTTGTTCGCGTTGCCAAGGAGATCAAGTACACAAATTGTCAGTTTGCGTGTTTTCTGGCTGTAGAGGGTAAACAATAGGGTATTTGCTGTCGTACATCACTCACATAGTAATAAGAACTTCTAGAAAAGTAATAAAATAAACAAAAAAGATATAGAAAAGATTGAACAAAAAACCTGACTACACCGCCGCCATCTTGATTTCCCATCAAGTAGGTGTTGAAGAACACCCCAATTCAAGTTTGAAGTTTTGAAGTGAAGATCCGCCATGTCTGTTTTCGCACGTGAATCGTGAATTTTTATCCCCTAGGGGCCCTTCTATTAGAGGTACCGTTCGACCACACCGTCCAACATGGATCAGTATACCGCAGTAAGGTGATTGGTCACGTGATCGGTCAGATTGGTCAGACACCGACATGTAAAGCTCCGGGTGTACGAATTTTTACACCCTATTGAATTGACCAATGGAAATGCTACGATTTAGGTTGAGAGATAATAATAGTTTACACCGCCGTGGAAATGTTTACACAGACGAGAACATATTTTACAAGTTACCCGTGCTTTTATTTCATTTCTCAAGAAGAACAATCAGTTCATCTGCTGTGAGTGATTGCAATGTAGACAGCAGTGTATCCGGGCCACGCACAAAGCTTACTTTTTATGTGCATGTGCGCTTGCGCTGTTCGTGTCATAAGCTGACCGTGGCAAAAATTGATGCCAATATGCCATTTCAAACAGCTGTGGATTCACTAACAGAGCATAAAATAAAATCGCTCGTAACAGGCGATGAATGAAGTAGATCTTGTCAAGATTGGGCTGAACACGAAGGGAAATTAGTCATGACTAAATTTATGCTAGGTAAGTTTTGTAGAACGGGCGACTGATTTTCCTACGAAGTAGGCTACAGATCGCAAATTGTCCGGTAATGAGTGAGTCAGTCAGTCCATCCGAATCCTTTCGTCGGCAAAATAAGGAGAACCGTTGACATTAGAACCTTGATTTTTGGCATGAACGTGCATTAGGGCATTGTTACCAGCAAGTTCTGATCTGAAATAATTCTGATTAAAATTAGATTTATAATTAACACTTCAGTATATTGTTATATATATGTAAGCTGTAGCCTGTAACGTGTATCCTGTTTCACATCCAAACATGTCATCATTGCCAAGAAAACTGTGGTCCGTTTTGCTCCAGCGTTTTATCGCATTTAATGACTATGCCTATCAGTTACTCTCCGGCTAAAAATACCCTACTGCATATACCCTCAAAAATTCAGCGCTGTTTGCACAACGAAGCTGATGTGGTTTAACGTTTATCATAAAGAAAATCACCGATCAACTGCCATAGAATATAATGTGAAACAAGGAAACCGGAATAGTACATTCATCAGATTGCCGATACCCAAAATGTGTTGTCTCATATATCTAGATAACAACGTGATGTAGAGACGCTATTTATTCGTCTTTGTACCGGTTATGCTCAGGAGAATCACATAGAATCATTATTATCTTGTGCATAGAAGGTGTTGGTCTCGAGTTGAATTACCGTAAACTACATAAATGCTACCTTTCTATACTATAGTACTATATATAAACATTTGGTGTATTGTTGGGAAAATAATGTGATTTAAAAAGTTGTTTTGATCCTGGACAAGGGCACTAAAAACCACTAAAGAGATGTAGATGTATTTTCACACGTAAAGCTTGAAATCTAGTGAACCTATATTATTCAATCTGTTTCCTTTAAAAAAAAAATGTAAAATTAAATCGGTGATCGTTATTTATTTTGGAATGAAGGCGCATTAGGAGACTGTTACCAACAAGTTCTGAGCTGACCTATTTTTGATGGAAATTTCTGGTGATTTTTGATGAAAATCAGTGGCGATTCTGACTTGGGCAGTGCCCAGCTTAATATAGGCAGGATTTCAACTGGGAGTGGGGATTTCCAAGAGTTCAGTTCGCGTTCGAGTCCTAATGCCTACTGTACTTCGTAGGTCCTGTGACGTTAGTCACACTGCTCATGTTAAAAGTAACACAGCAATATAAATTAATTTAGCAATATGAGATTACTTGGATATATGCCACCCCCACCCACTTCCAGGATGCGGGGTCAAAACATGGACATCTGCATAATAGTTATCACTATCCAGGTGCTTCTTCGCCAAGTATCAGGGACTTATTCCGGACAATATAGTACATGTTCTATATAGCATATATCGATATTGAAGATAAAGGACCATAGCTCTGTAGAAATGATCGAAACCGTTTATATACCTGACAGCGCACATTTACACATGATACAAAGAATCTTCTTAGAAAATTGCAAACTTCTTTGACATCTAATAAGATAGATACAGTCCGGACTAGAATGTACTAGCCTTTTTTATGTCAACGACAGAGGGTCAATGCATCAGTGGAAATACAAACGCATCAAAGTGAGCAAAATAAAAGCTGACACTACACAACTGCATTCATTCCCGAAGTTGTCCATCAAATGGTAACGGAGATATGGTCCGGACAAAGATATATTTGTAAGGGCAAAAACCCCGTGGAAAATCATCAAAACTGGTAAAATCCTAACAGTCCACACCTGCAAGATACTAAGTACATGTATCTCCCATGTAAGTTTGAAGTTGTAACATACGGACATAAATCATCGAAATGGGTAGAAAGCGTGACAATCAATACCTACCGGTACATAATACTGAAGATTCAAACCCCTTCGGCAATTAATAAAGAGGATACAGTCCAAAAAGCAATGTACCATACAAAGAAGTCATTAATAAAGGAACATAACTCTGGGGAAAATGACCGAAAGAGGTAAATAAAAACGGTGCATGTCTACATGATATTAAGCATCTTCAAGTTTCAGAGTTGTCCATCAAATATTATAGTAACCGAGATATGCATGACTGGAAGAACATATATTAACGTTGTCCATATATAGGTTAATAAATCTGGAGAAAATCATCGAAACACAAAAAAAAACCTGATAGCGCACATCTACAAGGTATAAAACAGCCTCCATGTAAGTTTCGGAGTTGTCGATTAAATAAGAGCCGAGATATCGTGCAGATAATGCTGGCAACACGGACGGGTGGTTGGACGGACAAACACGCCGAGAGACTGTGATTCCTATATCCTCTACCCCCTAAATAGAGGGGGCGTAATTATATACTTGGACAACGGTACTTGCACAACCGCGTGGTCTCTAACCCCAGCCAGGACAATCTTTCTAAAATTAACTGTCTTCGTGACACTCGACACGATCTCGGACAATGTAGGACATTAGTGCCTCGTCCCGTACTGCTAGGATTCCATATTGGCATCCATGTTGAAAGAATACTATCACGCGGAAACTCTCGAACGGCGCATGCCAGCTGTATGACTTCCGTTACCATGGACACTGATGGAGATTAGCTCAAGAGGGAAGACCGAGAGAAACACCTCAAATTAGAAGAGATTCTTCCCGGGTAGATCAAGAGAATGTTCATTTGATTTGGATGTATATTTTATCTCCCGATAAGAGAGAAATACAATGAGGACTATGTGAGTGGAAACACATCCTACAGCATGTGATGTGCCTCACGTGCGGCGGATTACGGTTTACAGCTGAGAGCTGTAAAATCCTTACACCATTAATACGCGAGGTATTATGACTTCACGGAATAAGCCGAGCAGTCGCGAATGTCTTCGTGACTGAAGGGTTGAAGGAAGATGGCTAACTGCTGGCCAGATTCACACCAATATACAACGGTAATATTAATTTCATGCTAATGGTGATTATTCCCGATCAGCCGCATTCTCAGTAAACACTACCAACATATCACCAAGAACGTCTCATCGCCAGTTCGCTTGAACAATGAAACTTCCCACATAAAGGTCTTACAGCCCACTTATATTGCAAAACCCGGATGATCACATACACGATGCCCGCAGCGCCATCTGTGCGAATCCTCGTTATATTCCTTCACTCGATATTCGGAACTGTGCCATGGGCCCTCCAATATTTTCAGCAAAAAAAAAACGACACAAAAGAAAAAAAAGAAAAGAAAAGGCAGAGGAAGATAAAACAATCGATAGAGTAAAGCGGAAAAACATATCTGTATTGAATGCAGATATTACTTTCCCATAAGCATGAGGGTCATTCTTTTTCAGTCATATTTATACGTATGCTGAACTGTGTTCGGCTCCCCATGTTGGTGACATGGTCAAAGCTTAATGAACCTTTTGATTGAAATGATATATATTTAATATCTAAATTATTTATACTTCCGAACATCATCATTTGCTTTCCGGAGAATATTGAAAAAAATGTTCAGAGAAAGAACAACTAGCTGTTAGATATAGGAAGCAGCATTTGTTTCCCCTTTTACACTGCGAATCCGTTTGGTTTTTCGGCTGCAACGACGGAAATGTCAAAATGATATCAGTCTACGACACGCCAATTTGAACCCACATAAACATGGAATAAATGCAAACCATTTCAGCATGCCGATCATGACGTAGCACAATAGCATGAGTATGATCGTGATCAGGGTGGGATCAGATAGGCTAGATCAGCAAGTTGTACAACAGGTTCGATAACTATACTCATTGGATGGGAAACGCATGGTTAATGAATAAGCGAATGATCAGATGAGGAGGACGCGTTCCGAGTCATAGACTGGTCCAGCAACACGAACTGGCACGACGATTGGGATTCAGACCTCGAGAAAGATATCGTTTGGCAGAATCATCTCGCAAAACATGGTCTGGATGTGGGAGATCAGAAAACGATAACCATATCCGGCGAGGAGATCTCTTCATAGAAGTGTAAGAAATCTGATAATAGTGGATGATCTTATGTCCAAACAGAACACAAGAATTTCAGATGTGTTTACCAAAGGATCGTGCCACGACAACGTATCTGTTTATCGCCTAGAATTATCAGTATGTTGTCCTATCCAATAACCCTATCGACAAGCAACATATCTCATTATTAGGTCGTCGCATTTACCCGAGACGCCTGAACACTTTATGAAAACTTACGAAGACGCCATCTCCACGCCATACAGTCATCTCTTGTTCGATCTCAAGCCGAATACCAAGGAACATCAACGTCTGAAGATAAATGTACTTCGAGGTGTTACACCAACAAGTCGTGAATCTAAGGAAACTGAAAAAGCTGTACAATTAGTACAATCTGGAGACGGGATCAATTTCAACAGGGTCAGCTCACAAACAAGAATGAAGTCGAGTTAGTCCATTTAAAGGCAAATACTCTTCAGATAATGAGAGTGATTATGAAGACAGCATTCATCCTCGAGAGAAATTACAACACATATAAGGGAAGTGGGAAGAGGTGCCGACATACTGACAGAGCCACATGACTTCACAGTATAGTCTTCCGGTTAACCTATTCTAAAGCACATACCAAGAATCTAACGATTCTTGGTATGTGTTGTATTTCAGGTACGCTTTTATTGTACCTGTTCATGTGGCAACTTGGAAGATATGACCACACGGCCCCTAGCACCGGCATAAGCGGTATTATATACAAATCCAGAGAGCTATGATGGAAATACTCTGACAACTCGTATATTGGTAATTGGTGAGCTGTTTCGCTGTGACAACTCGTACACTGGGGATTGGTGAGCTGTATCGTCGTCAGATGAAAATGACGGCATTTAACAGAAAAGGCTAGTCTGTAAGGCCCGATGTCGACCCAGCATCAACTTCCCACAAATGCCAACATATATCAAAGACCAAAAGACCCGCCTACTAAAATGGAGCGATATGCAAGAAGTGGGATAAATTGACGGCGTCTCGTGAATAAAAAACAACCATATGATACTACAGGAAAACATCCCTCGGCACCTAACATTCAAACCGGATAATACGGCGGATTTTCGGACGTAACCTTAGTATCACAGCCGCGCTTTTAATGCAGCTGTTCATGTGGAGACTATGAAGTATCCAGACGGCCCCTAGCACCGACATAAGCGGAATTAGATACGCTAGCTCGGGAGCTGTGATGACAGATCAGCTCACACAACTCATCTGATGTTAATGGATGAGCATCGTGGACGTCGGATGGAGTAAGCGTGTGAACATGGGGTAACCTGGTAAATGCAAGAATCTCCAGACTCTAACCTGTAATGCCCGACGTCGTACGGCTTGAATTTCCCACCAAAACAATAAACCTACATATATTTGTCGAGTGACATGTACAGAGGGCGGGCCTCGGGGACTAAGTCCACCAGCAGAATCCTGCCATATACAGGTAATACATTGGAGCGATATACAAAAGGTGGGAAAAATTGATGACGTCTAGTGACTAAAAAGCATCCATATGACACTATAGGAAAGCGTCCCTCGGCACCTAACTTTCAGACCCGAGAATATGGTGGATTTTCGAACGTAGTCTTAGTATCTCAGCTGCGCTTTTATTCAATTATATTGCCAGAAGAGAGATGTTTACATATTCTATAAAGGAGAGACATGGCAAAGACATCGAAGAGAGGAAACAGGACTAGGTAAGACGGGGTTACGATGACGATGAATCGTGCGGAATGGCAAAGAAGGACTATATGTCAAAGATTGAAAAGATACTACATCAACTGTTCCACGATCACGTGATCAATTGTCATGAAATGAAAACTGATTATCTGAGGAAGCTTTCAGGTGGAATATCAAAAAGAGAAAGGAATTATTCGAGAAAATGAGAGTAGGGTAATACGATTCGGATAGTGACGATTCGCAAATATGATTGAAATTATTGCAGTGAATAAATAAAAGTAATTTGCGAGTATCCAAAATAAGTTTACATGCATATGTTATGTATGAAAACAATGTGTTGAATGTTATATGTTCGCAATGATGTGTGGAAATGTAGCGTAACTAGTTGAATAATAAATTATGTTTTACATTATACGATGATCGTACATTCATTTATTTTTGTTGGCTAACATATCTCGTCTATTGCTCTCAACAGAGTAGCTTCCCTTTGCCCTATGAGTTGAATATATAACCCTAATTCCGGTTTGATGACGTCATTATGATGTTGGTCAATTCCAATACACGCTTTCGCTATGTATCCATATAGTACACAACAGTGAGAAAATCAAGAAAAGATATAACGTACTTACGTTTGTTGATCAAATGTTAAACATTTCAACATAATATATACGCTTATAAGCGTACACTGGAAAAACCGTTCAGTCGCTGGTATGTTTATTATTTAATCTCTGGATACCAGATTAAAAGAAAGCCAGCTTGGCCATCCATGGATGATGGGCGGTGGTTCGCAAGTGGCTCAGTTATGCAGTTGATGTCACCGATGGGTCTGGTGGCCTTTAGATTGAAACTCGAGTGAATACATTTATGTTAGATAGATTGTAACATATAAACTTTGGGCTACCCATAACCCCTTCCAACTTTTTATACGATTAAAATATGTTAAATCAACCACTTTTTACTGACATATAATTAATACAGATAATTGATCAATATGGGAAAAACAAGGGGCGCATCTACAATATTTGCTTGAAATATAGTAAACAACAGACAGAAGATTAAGAAAAGATATATATATATATACCTAGCATACGTATAAAGTCGATCGCTTATGCGTAAATTGCCGTATTAGGCAGACCGCAGATTTACGCGGACCAGTAGCTGGTCGACCTAAGTTTCCATAGCTTCTCTCCTTATTGCAGAGGCTTTTTTCTTGAAATATTTTTGTTCTGTTGGACACTCTATCATACCTGCTCTCAGGATTATAACTTACACATGATTCACAAATTTGTTTTTTTTGTACATTTCATTTTATAAAGCAACAGCACCGCCGCTTCATATATTTTGCAAATGATATACTCCAGTCTAAAGAGGTCCACACAAACATCTAAAAAACTATTCGGAATATACTATATGCTGTTATTATTTTTCTTCATTTGCATACTCATAACACTGATGAACAAGGATACAACGAAACTTGTATAATATAATCTGTCAATAAAAATATGAGTTCGTCGATACTATGAAGTTTTCCTTTTTGGCTTCGGTGTTTGTTCACTGTTGCATTGTGGGGCGATCAACAGCGCCTGCTCTACGAGCCGTCATGGCGTCTTGCTCCGCGCTCCGCGGCGACCATGTTGTCGAGGGTGAAAAGGATGGTATTTATTGGTTATTTTACCCGTGTATTACACAATCTAGGTGCTGCATATTTAGCTAAGAACATAGGTGTTTGTACCATCAGGAATAGCACGTGATATAATATCACAGCAACAGAACAGAATCGACCAGGTCATATCACACATATCGACCGTCGTTTCGACGTGATTGGCAAAATTTTAATCGAAACTTATTGAGATAACTGCAACAGTTGTGACTGAGTGGTCACCATAAATCTCCACCTTATGTAGGCTACGAAATTGGTAATACGCGCCACAACAGGATAAACAACAACAACAACAACAACAACAAACAGCATGTGCTCGTACCGACCATCGATGCTGTGGAGTGGTTCAAATCGGTCCTATAATTTGGGTTCTCTCGATCACAAAACTTTGTTAATCGGTAAAAGCATTGAAGATGAAATGGTGTGCCTTTTATCGGGATCTACAGGGGAATTCATCACTGTTTAAATCTAGAGAACCCAACTACCATGTTTCGACAACAGTCAACACGAATTGTGCCTGGACAGAGTACACCAAGCAATGACAACAATGGCTGTTCTTCTCACTGAAAGAATCTTGAAACACGCAATCATAGGTGAGTGGATTATATTATAATCAGATGAAGTATTATACGGTCATTGTTGAACCTGAATGTGTTGGGTGGGTGGGGGGGGGGGGGTAGTCACAGCCTACAGGGGCATTCTGGAACTCGTGATGACGTCAGTCCCCCGCTGTTCCCTCTCGGGAAAGTCTACAATTAACATTGAAGTCAATGAGATTTATCATAAAAAAGTACAACTCAATTACGATTCTAACATATATGTTGGGGAGCTAAGATATCTTCTGCGTCTGAAAGTTTGGTAATTTTCTCATACTTAGTTCAATATTTCAAAGCAAAAATGGACCGTCCTATCTGCCTCCATGTTATCTGACCCCAGTTGAATTTCCGCTGGAGGCTAACAGATGAGCCAAATCTTTTGTTCTCTGTGAGACCCGTGTTCCTCTATAAGCACCCTAAATATTCAATATTGAATCAACAAGTATGATTATAGGTGAAAACCGCCGGTCACGTGTCAAATCACAGTCAATGGTAGGTTTTTCGGTGCTTTCGTTATCAAGCGTGGGCGAGTGTCTGACCAGACGACAGTGACCACAGCCGAAAATGAACGATTTTCAGCATATCGATGATAGGTATGGTTACTGGTGTCCAGTCATTTTTTGAAGGAGAGATATCGTACTATGACTATGTTGTCACCAAATGTAGAGTTATTACTATTTCAAGTTAACAAAAATTTTAAACATTTTTGCGGCGAGAGGTGTTTGGTAGACAGTCCATGGTAGGTATTAGCATCGAATTATAGTGTGAGGAAATGAGCACAAAATGAACACGTGGGAACTTACTACCTGCCTCATGTATCACTGACTCATTCATCTCTCGATGCCTTCCACTTGTGTGTGTTTAAGAGGAATATGAAACATTAATATAGTATATTCTCTGTCTGTCTGATATTACGACAGTCCATTGTATCATCATCGGACCGATCGACAGTCCATTGTAGGTCAACATGTACTTGTGAATGATGCACAGAGATCATATCGTCTGATCTAATGATTCGCCAAATGGACTGTCGCCAAGACAAATGGTAGCTACATGTACCATGGACTGTCGACATATCTGATATATAATCATATGCTGCCTCATTATAACATTGCAGCTGTTATGCGGCTTCAATGTGAAGTGATCCAACCTACAGTTCATGGTCACATGACAAATGGACTGGTGCATTCACCTATAATCATACTCGTCGATTCAGTAGGGTGATAAGGGGGTTGTAGTGGGCTTCATGGTTGTACTGATGACATGTTTTTTGTAAACAGGATTGTTGTCATCCAATGCAGAACTCGTGAAATACTTTTAAGAACAGGTTGGAGAAAATACCTCGAATCTTGAGGAATTATGTATATACCTTTAATTGCTTGAGGTATAGGGCTCGGGGTGGCCTAACCGCAAATGCCGGGTTTTTTGTGGCTACAGTTTGTAGCCACATTCAATCCCTATAGAGAAATGTAGCCACATTTTATGGCTACATTTCTCTATAGAGACTGTAGCCACATTTAATTGAAACATTTCACTGTCATAATAAGCTACTGAAAGCTTCGACAAAATGATTTTAAAAACTTTTTTTACGAACATCGAAAATCATCATATATGCCCAGAAAAGTGAAGTTTCCCACGGCCGTTCAGTTCAAAACAGGAACTTACTTCGGCATGTGCACTGCACTCGATGAAAACATGGTTTGTTCTTGTTCACTGTTTAGTTAAACAAGTATGGATGGGAACTATTTATTATACAAATCGTTCAGGATTTATCTAAAACGTGGTCTAAATCGCCGAAGAATATTCCACCATCTTCGAAGAGGTGAAATGCAGACGACCCGACCATTAAGCAAGCTGTGATTGGCCGAGTTGCTTCACCAAATCCCCGCCTGTACCAAGCGGTTAGCCAATCGCCAACCTCGTTTTCGGGGGCGCAGCTTTATGGAACAATAACGACGAAATATCGGCATGCAATGGATTTATATTCGTGAATAGTTTCCATCCATACAGTTATTTTTTCCAATAAAAAATTGATGTTATAGGATGTAATACTATCATAATCATATACTAATTATGCGACAAGCGAAAGTGGCTACATTTACAGACTATTCGTGTTTGTCGAGCTATTTCAGTTTGTTATTTATCATAAAAAAGACATTATCTAAAATGTGGCTACACTCTCTATAGACATGATAGAGAAATGTAGCCACAATTTAAAAAATGTGGCTACAAATGTAGCCACATTTTGTAGCCACAAAAACCCCGTCATTTGCGGTTAGGCCCTCGGGGTATTGACCTGTCAGTTTTAGTTTTTATTTATAAGCTTATATAATTTATGGGAAATGCATGCATCCATTCACACATAGCTCTGAATCTGTTGACAACATTGATGGCTTTATTTCTTTAGTTAATTTCACATAAACTCGTTGCTTTTACCATTCGTTTGAATTAACTTCTTAATATTTCCAAGATGAAAAATATTTTAAAATGCCATATTTAAAAAAAGAGTGCAGTGCAAACAAAATCTGCATATAATGGCATGCTTTCATCCCATCATGCCCATTGACTATGAAGAAATTAGAATAAATTGTCCAATGCACTGCATCTCTTACCAGGTACAGACATGGTAGGCTGTAAGGTTCAGAATAACCAGAGCAGAGGTCTGTTTTTATCGAGCCCGTAGCTTTAGCTGCGGAAAGCTCGATATAGGTGCCACAATGATGTCCGTCTATCTGTCTGTCTGTCTGTCTATCTATTTATCTGTCTGTCTGTCTGTTTATCTGCAGGACCAAGTAAATGTTAAAGTCTGATCCCAAGGCCTGCCCGACCGCCGAACCCTGATATTTCAGATGCTTGCATCGGGCTACACATACTGAACCCATCCACTACCCTGGGGGAGCATGTCCCCACCCCTGGGACACCAGGACCAAGTAAATGTTAAAGTTTTGGACTTAGAAAATTCCTGACACATCTTCTCGGCCTCACCTATGTCTCCTAAACTAAGGCCCACCCGACCCCCTGAACTCTCATCTATTCCAAATGCTTACATCGGGCTTCAGATATTGAACCCATGCATTGCCCTCAGGACCAAGTAAATGTTAAATTTCTGTCCACAGCATCTCGGCTTCAACTATGTCTCCTGAACTAAGACCATCCCGACCCCCCGAACTGTCATCTATTACAAATGCTTACATCTGGTTACTCTTTTTGAACCCATCCACTACCCTCGGGG
>JAVTVY010054132.1:0-28803 GCA_036873755.1 Hanleya hanleyi
AAGATCCTGAAGGACAAAGCTAGCTGTCCTACAAGATCTTGTAAGATCCTGCAGGACAGCTGTCCTACATGATCTTGTAAGAATAAGTTTGCCTGTAGGACAAAAAATCAATTTGCTTTTGGAAAGTATTTTCACAAGACAGTTTTACAGAATTTCCACAACATTGGATCTCCAGTTGAAGATATGGTTAGCACTTTCTCTTTCAAAAATGGCAGACGTATTATCATGATATATACCAAAATTGTACTTCTCTCTACTGAATCAATCATAGGGAGAACCTCATCTGTTTCACTCAAGTAAGAAAATTGTTCTTGAAAATTAAAAAAAATCTATCTGATAATTATTTACCTTCAAACCTGATTGGGAAATTCTGTCAAAGTACTACATTTGTTTTTCAATATGTTATCTAAACGATGATACAAGTTATCAATATAACTATTTTGGTGTTTGGATACAGCGACAAAATGCGACAAATTCTTCAATGAATAACAACAACAACAGCAACAACTTGAATTGAAAAATACACAAACTTTACGTAAGACTTCAGAGATCATATTAGTGACATGGGTTTTCATTCGAATAAGATAAAGATATCAATAATATCAATCTCTACATAGTGTTGTCCAAATAGTATCATATTTGTGTAAGAAATCGTGTTGAATTTAGATTTTATAATAAAATTAATAAGTTTAATAAATAATTAATTTATAATCAGTCCAATCCAAAGATTTTATAATAAAATTGGACATAATGAAGAAAATAATTTTAGAAGAGTACGCCTACTTCAGTTCTAACATGATTTTCAAGAAAAATATGTCAGTGAATACTCTACCCTCTTCATTATCACCAATTATATACAGATAATATTATTCTATTTTAATGGTAGTCTATTACATTAGCAATTTACTTGCTGGCATTAATTCAACAATTTGAGGAGAGTTATCTCCCCTGTACCGGTATATTTTAATTGGCCACTAGTGGCGCCACCATGCTGTCATATGAGAACAACAACAGCAGAAAAACATGCAGGACAGAGTGCAAAAAGAAAGTTGATTTGCTCATGTTAAGCTGGAACTATTGAGGTTTAAAGAACTGTATTGCAGATGGTGATGAGTGAAGCTACATGTAATGATGGTAAGTAAGCTATAAATATAATTATAATGTTATAGCTTAATTAGCAAAACAATTCTAATTTCTAGCTAAACTCAGAATGTTGTAATGTGGACCCTCTATGAGCTTTAACTATCAACAAGTTTCTCTTCATATACTTGCCATATTAAACAAATGATACTCTTCTCAGTAACTACTGCAGCACTTCACCTTATATTTGCAGTCAAAATTAATGACTCATTTAGCCTGGAATTCACAAAGAAATATCCATAACTCGATCTGTCTGAAAAATCCTTTCAGATCTACCCAGGTTCATCAAGGCAGCCATTGTTGCATTGTCAGCTGGAAAAGCCCAGGCTTGGGGACCTCATGTGAAGATTGGCCATGCACCTGGAGGAAATCCCCCGGAGGGTGAGATATATAGGTTGTATAACACCACTGCTTGTGTATTTCCAGTTCATGTCAAACAGTAGGATTTAACTTGCTAGGAAGTTTGGTGGTGGGGGGGGGGGGGATGTTAGCTCTCAATAAATCAGTTGACATCCTCACTTGTTGTTTTGAAATGTTTATCGTTTCCTGCTTATATTTCCAGAAGATTTGAGAATATTTCCATTCCAAAGTTCTGATGAAATCGCAAAGGAATATTTATTAAAATAAATTGATAACAGATACACTGTTGGCATAACCGATATTTGCTATGATAAAAATGTGACCAGGAAAAGCAGGATAAATTATGATTAGATTTCCTATCACCATAACCATGATAACAGGCTATATTTTAATTGTCTATTTATTGCACTATTCTTGACCAAGGCTAAGGATTGCTGCATAATTCAATTGTACATCTGTACCCACATCTTGAAAAATGAGAACATTTCATTCATTCATTTCATTTAAAACGTTTTAAACAATTTTTTTCTCCTCAGATGCAACCAATCGGACACATTTCATCGACTCGGAGCAGACATGTGATCATGGAAATCATGCAGCGTCTATTGTTGAATTACTTCTTCGCCAAAGAGGAAATAGCATCAGGCAATATTACATGACCAATACAACCGGATGACGAACATTGTTAAAATCATATTAGTGTACATTCTCAATATTTTTTCCAATTGTGATTGCGTTTTCATTTAGTGTTGATCCATAATTCTGGATCCCAAGTGCTTCAAAATATTTTGCTTCAAATCCATGAATACTGCTTATAATTAAGTATGATAATTTATATTTCTTTATAATACTCATAACATGCATTCAAGAATGTATATTTTACATAAATAACAAATGACTTGAATGACCGTGGTGCTACTGGACCCAAATAATCTTTATTCAGTGAGTGGCACACCAATAACAATAACATCACATTTCTATGATATTTCAATGCAAATCATCCTGGTTATCGTCACATTCACTAATATCAGCAATACGCCAGTTGAATGTAGTGTAATATTTCTAAGATTTCTCTAATCATACTTTTTCGCTAATGTCACAACAATTTTTTACCATTCTATATACCCATTTAAATTATGAGGATAACCTCTGAATAGTTTCAGGATAACTTGACACATTGATAACTTGATAACAATTTCTTTGCTAATTTGATGACTTTTCATTTTTTATCAGCAAGGTGATTTTGGACGCGATGAAATCAAAATTGTATGGGGAGCTAAAAAGTTATAAAAGACACTTGATCTGTTGAGAAAAACATGGATGCCTTGGACTTTGGATGCTACGTGCATGTGCTGTTCCCTATAAATGTTTCTATTTTATATAATAAAATGTATGACATGACAACATAATAATCCCTTGTGTGTATAGCTGTATATACGTTTCTGTTTTGTGTGTATAGCTGTCTATACGTTTCTGTTTTATACAATAAAATGTATATGAAATGAATGCATATAATT
Source organism: Hanleya hanleyi (assembly GCA_036873755.1). Classification (NCBI taxonomy): domain Eukaryota; kingdom Metazoa; phylum Mollusca; class Polyplacophora; order Lepidopleurida; family Hanleyidae; genus Hanleya; species Hanleya hanleyi. The sequence continues at coordinate 3,018 of JAVTVY010054132.1, forward strand.
TGTTATGTTGACTATCTCATTCGACACGAAACGTTTCATCGTAAGCCTGCAGTATATTGGACAATCCTGCACAACCATCCAGCATTATTCTATCTGCGTTAATTGACACAAATGACAGCCCTGTAGGACAACCCTGTAGGATCCTGAAGGACGGTCTTGTGAGATCCTGTAGGACAGTCTTGTAGGATCTTGTAAGATCCTGCAGGACAGTCTTGTAAGATCCTGTATGACAGTCTTGTAAGATCTTGTAGGATCCTGAAGGACGATCTTGTAAGATCTTGTAGGATCCTGAAGGACGATCTTGTAAGATCCTGTAGGACAGTCTTGTAGGATCTTGTAAGATCCTGTAGGACAGTCTTGTAGGATCTTGTATCCTGTAGGACAGTCTTGTAAGATCCTGTAGGACAGTCTTGTAGGATCTTGTAAGATCCTGTAGGACAGTCTTACAAGAAAAGTGCCAAAATCTTACAAGACTGTCCTACAAGATCTTACAGGACACTTTCTTGTAAGATCTTACAAGAATTTTTGGTAAGGGTAATCCCGCTTTGACACTCGACCAGAGATACATTCCTCCCTTACACTGCTTTGACACTCGACTTCAAGTACATTCCTCCCTAACACCGCTTTGACAGTCGACTTCAAATACATTCCTCCCTAACACCGCTTTGACATTCGACTTCACATAGTCCTCCCTAACACCGCTTTGACACTCGAATTCACATACATTCCTCCCTAACACAGCCTTGACACTCGACTTCACATACAGTCCTCCCTAACACCGCTTTGACACTCGACTTCACATACATTCCTCCCTAACACCGCTTTGACACTCAACTCCATGTACATTCCTCCCTAACATCGCTTTGACATTTGAGTAAACATACATTCCTCCCTAACACTGGTTGACACTCGACTTCACGTACATCTTCGCCATTAGCCTAGTTACGCTTTGGTGGAGAAATTATCTGACTTTTATAGCTGAAATGACCGTAAACCTGATAGTTATGAAGCATACCTAACCCTAAGTCCTAATCCCGCTTTGACACTCGACTTGACATACATTCCTCCCTAACACCGCTTTGACAGTCGACTTCACATACATTCCTCCATAACACCGCTTTCACATTCAACTTGTCATACCTAATCCTAAGTCCTAATCCTGCTTTGACACTCGACCACAGATACATTCCTCCCTTACACCGCTTTGACACTCGATTTCACATACATTCCTCCCTAACACCGCTTTGACAGTCGACTTCACATACATTCCTCCCTAACACCGCTTTGACATTCGACTTCACATACAGTCTTTCCTAACACCGCTTTGACACTCGACTTCACATACATTCCTCCCCAACACCGCTTTGACACTCGGCTTCACGTACATTTCTCCCTAACACCGCTTTAACAGTCGACTTCATACATTCCTCTCTAACACCGCTTTGACACTTCACTTCACATACATTCCTCCCTAACACTGCTTTGACACTGGACTCCATGTACACCGCTTTGACACTATACTTCACGTACATTCCTCCCTAACACTGGTTGACACTCGCCTTCATGTACATTCTTCAGTAACACCGGTTTGACATTCGACTAAGCATATGTTCCTCCCTGACATGCTTTGACACTCGTTTGCACATACATTTTTCCCTAACACCGCTTTGACACTGCACTTCAGATATATTCCTTCTTAACAGTGCTTCGAAACTCAAGTTCACGCACACTCATGCCGAACACCCAGCTTCGACATTAGCCTAGTTACGCTTTGGTGGAGAAATTATTTGACTTCTATAGCTGAAATGCTGTGATTGGATTATTAAAGGGATGACCAGGTCACTTAGAAGTTGAGAATATGTTTGTCACTAAATCTGATGTGTGGGTTATTGATTTTATAATTTGTCAGTTTGTACATTGAGAGTTCAGAGGTACATTGTAGGTTCCGCGAAATGTTCCTGAAATCTGTACTTTTCAGTGTTAAATTGCTGTAGGGTGATTCCGGCGTTACTTACTCGGCCACCGAGGGCCCATCATATGATTACAAGAAAGAGTAGCAATATATTGACTCAGATTTGGAATATGTAGGATGTGTTAAAGTGTCGCTGGAAATTGTCGCAAAAGAAAAAGACGTTCAAACTGTCGCAGCAATCTGTCGTGCAGGAAAACTATTTCAAGCTGTCGCAGCAATCTGTCATGCAGGAAAATATGCCTTGTCAAAGCGTCGCTGCGAACTGTCGCTCAGCAAAAATAGTTCCAAACTGCTGCATCAATCTGTCGTCTGGCAGAATATATAATTTTGTATTGTTGGGAGGGGGGGGGGGGGTGGCCCCATCATACATTCGTGATGAATAGTTTCAAAGTATCGCTGCAATCTGTCGTCTGCCAGAATATACCTTGTGAAAGTGTCTCACAGGGAAAAGAAAGCTCAACTCAGACCCATTCACTACCCTTATAATGGTTTCCTTTTGTATTGTTTGAGGGGGGAGGGGGGCCCATTATCCGTTTCGTGATCTCTTACATGGAAGACGTACCCAGTGGCGAGACAAATCTGGGACACTCACTGACCTCTGTGGGTCTGCATGCAGTGTTCTATCCCAGTAATACAGATTTTTGGATCGATGATTCAGTAATAAAGATACAATGTTACTAATACTCATTACAACATTTTTTTTTATATTATACTGGTATGGATGAAAGAGGGGAGAAGCTGAGGAGTCACTGGGTATAGCCTGCAGTACCGTAGCTAGTTCCGCATTACTGGTGTGGACTACTGATCCACTGGTAATTACAAAATTAGCCACACTAGCAAATGTTTGTGAAGCCAAAAGGAAGGCTGAAGCGTATCAATTCAATTCAATCAATTCAATTAGTTTATTGCTCAACTTTTGAAAAAACAAAGTATGGCAAAACATAAAACACAGACAATGAACAAAGAAGTTATTTCGAAGTTAACAGGCTGGACCAGTGATCCACACCAAGCCAAGCTCTGAAGAATGGTGAGCCTGTAGCGAGAAATCCAGGGACAAAGCTATAGCTGGCTCATTATGTAGTGCTCAACTTTATCGGCTAGTGTGAGGGCTAGTGTTTTTGTTTTTTTTTTGTTTTGCTGAATATGGATTAAGTTTTTTGCCTATTCATCATGTAAGGAAAACACAACAAGTGAGTACATGTAGGGAACCTTGTTAAACCTGGGAAAGCTACCCGACAAGGTCCCCGTTTGAAGATCTTTAGGCCTACATGACGAACTTCCCATTTTTTTTTTTAACAGGTTGGGGAAAATACCTTGATCGAGGTATTATACCTTGATCGGGGTATTATACTTTGGTTGAGGTATTAGCCTATACCTCGATTGGGGTATAGGGCTATGTCAACTTCAGTTTTTATATATTTATGGAAAATGTGGACATTCACACATATGCCGGACTGCAAGAATCTTTCCACAGCATCTATTGTTTCATTATTCCATGATTTTCATGGCAACGTATTGCTTCATTTTATGCGACTAATCATTCAAATTAGCCACTTCAATATTTCAAAAATGTAACACGGCTTCAAATGACATATTCGGTGAAATTTATTCTGTAAATGAAAATAGCATGGGGTGGCATACTTCCATATCAAGGTCATGCACAAATTGCAGGATTTGAGAGGCAATGCCTAGTAAATAAATCAAGTTTAACTGATAGATACATAATCTAAACTGCTGGTTAAAACGAACTGAATGACGTCACTTCCGCCAAAGGTGGATCTTCGTGGTAAGCATATCCCGCATTAAATGCTCTGTTGTGTTATTACTGGATAATATCATAACTAACTTTTGTTGTGTTTCGCTAACTTAGTAAGTGTCGATTAATTTCTGAAAAAATTGTGACAGCCGCGAGCCGGTGTTGTTTTCAGGACACAATCAAACGACGATACCCACGTGACCAGCTCAGACGGTTGAAAAGTGCTCGTCTCAGAAGACAGTTTGCGTTCTCAAAAATCAATTGGATTGGAGTGTGGTTTGGTACATTTCACGTGAAGTGGGAGGAGTGGTAATCAACAACATCAGTGTGTAGTTCCAGGTTAAAGTACAAGAAGGTCAGTTTTTCAGGGGCGAACTGAACCTGTTTAACCTGGAACCAGAAGTAATGAACTTCTGCTGGAACGTAATGGGACTAAAGTTTAGTTCATTGTTACCTGCAAGCATGTGCACATAAAAAACAGACCTCTGCTCTGGGTATTATGACCCTGCCAAGTGTATGCATGCTAGGAGATTGTGCATTGCCTCAGACAATTTAATCTAATTTATTCATCAGTCAGTACATCTACATTCATGCAACATGGATATATGACTTTGAGATGGAAGTATGCCATCACATGCCAATCCCCCATTTTCATTTACATAATAAATTTCACCGAATATGTCATTTGAAGCCAGGTTTTATTTTTGAAATATTAGAGTGGCTAATTTGACGGATTAGTCGCATAAAACAAAGCAATAAGTTGCTGTAAAAATCGTGGAACAATGAAGCCATAGATGTTGTTGAAAGATCCATACAGTCCAGGGTATGTATGGATGTCCACATTTTCCATAAATTGACAAAAACTGAAGTTGACATAGCTCTATACCCCAATCGAGGTATAGGCCTATATACCTCGATCGAGGTATAATACCCCGATAAAGGTATAATACCTCGATCAAGGTATTTTCCCCAACCTGTAGAAAGCATGAGGGATTGTAGCTAAGATTCATAGCGTCTCCCTTCCCTCAACGCTATGCCGACGACAAATTATACATTTCCCTGGTGGTAACTCGAACATCTCCATGGCGCACTTATTATTACCTTTGCGCCCTATTGGACCTTCATTGACTTGAGAAAATGGGCCGCCATGAATAAAAATACAGAAATGGCAGATTAAATGGCCATTCGTCGGTTAAAAATTGATTACAGACATTAAAATTATCCCTATGGAGCCTCAAAATCACCTGAAATCGAGAGTCAAGAAGATGGGCATTTCCGTCATAATAGACCCCGTGTATATACAGGGGGTGATGATCACAACATCGATTATGGTATTTTTATTCATGGCGGCCCTTTTTCTCAAGTTAATGAACGTCCAATAGGGCGCAAAGGTAATAATAAGTGCGCCATGGAGATGTTCGAATTACCACCAGGGAAATGTATTTGTCGTCGGCATAGCGGTGAGGGAAGGGAGACGGGGATCAGATAATCGACTGAAATTATTTGAATTCGACTGAAAAAACGGAAACTCGGTAGGTTATTTGTTGATAGCTCGCTTAATACTGGTTCGATTCTGACAATGTAAAGTTTCCGGAGTAGCTGAAGAGATTCTCTTTTCAAAAATATATAGTTTTTTTTTTTAGATAGATATCAACTGAAAAAATCGTGTCGACTTCGCTGAAATTTTTTCTGGACCGACCGACATGCGGTTTTTCTTGTCCGGAAAATTATTGCGTGAACTGACTGAAATACTTTTAGGTTTCCGGAATGCTCTACTTTTATACGAATAAAATGATATAAAATATATGCATGTACCTTCTACCGTTTTCCGTAAAAGGGTTCGCTGAAAAAACCCGATTGAAAATCACAACATTTTCAGCTGAATCTGCCGTAAAACGGATTAGTGAACCGAGTTAAAAACTCGGATTTGGAGACGGACTTCAAAAGATTCCGAAAATCCGGAATAAGGATCGCGGGTAAGTTTATTAGATTGGTTATGTCGGTAGGTCATAAGTGTCGAATTAAATTTTAAATGCATAGTTTGCACAAAAAATATCCTATTTTTCAAATAATTGAATGTTTGTCATATAATAACGTAATGTGAATGGAAATAGTGAAAATATTGAATTGATCATTAATTTTAAAGACATATATTTTTATAAATCGAAATGAAAACTGACCAGGAATATACATATGTTGTTCTCAGTAATTTTTGTTCTTGGAGTTTTTATTAATATAAATTTACTAATTGATAATACATTTAATTTATAAAATGAAGTAAAAACAATGATTTTGGAACACTGTTCACACACTAATTGCTCACATAATCTTTTAACGATCGTCACTCTCGGCAAGTGTTGTAACGGATTAGCGATTGGGGATTAATTGCATGGGATTAAAACTTAATAAGCTGTTCACCAGTCTGGGCTGTGAGATGTCAAAAAGTCAGTAAGTGAACAAAACTCACAATGATAAAATTCATTTTAGTTCATATAAATTATAATAATTACTGAAAACAAAATATGTATATTCCTGGTCATTTTTCAGGTACATGCATCAAAATATACGTATTTAAAATTAATGATCAATTAAAAAATATATTTATACCGCAGAAAAATACTATTTCCATTCACATTACGTTATTATATGACAAACATTCAATTATTTGAAAAATAGGATATTTTTTGTGCAAACTATGCTTTTAAAATTTAATTCGACACTTATGACCTACCGACATAACCAATCTTCCAATAAACTTACCCGCGATCCTTATTCCGGATTTTCGGAATCTTCTGAAGTCCGTCTCCAAATCCGAGTTTTTAACTCGGTTCACTAATCCGTTTTACGGCAGATTCAGCTGAAAATGTTGTGATTTTCAATCGTTTTTTTTCAGCGAACCCTTTTAGCGAACCCTTTTACGGAAAACGGTAGAAGGTACATGCATATATTTTATATCATTTTATTCGTATAAAAGTAGAGCATTCCGAAAACCTAAAAGTATTTCAGTCAGTTCACGCAATAATTTTCCGGACAAGAAAAACCGCATGTCGATCGGTCCAGAAAAAATCGTCAGAATCGACGAAATATTAAGCGAGCTATCAACAAATAACCTACCGAGTTTCCGTTTTTTCAGTCGAATTCAAAAAATTTCAGTCGAATACGCCGTCCCGGGAGTAGTCCAGTATAACGTGACACCAGGCTTTCTCTTTTAATATGCTGTTGTTTACTGACAAGCCATGGTAGTCCCGTAGGCCTTCATAGTAAACACAAATCGAATTACCACCGCCAACATATCAGCGGGAAAAACGGCCCAATATGAAAAAATAAAGAATTTCCCTGCCCACTCACCTTGATAATTTCAAATACCAATACATACTGCATACATATCACATAATTTCCAAGTCTGACACGTCCAATAACACGAGGATGCACCTTCTTTATCTGGAGACTCTTCTCCGTGCGACCAAATCTTCCCTCGCAATATGGCGAGAAAAGAAAGGACTTTGACCCTTATCCTTACATGGGTATATCACGTGCTCACTAAACTGCTCGCATCGTACGCAATGTTTGGGGGAACTCCCTGGGCCACCAAGGGGCCTTCTGAAATTATCATATTACGTTACAGAGTATCATTGAATAACAATTAAACGGCCGTGTTGCGATCAAACTGGTACAATGGAACAATTAAACGGCCGTGTTGCGATCAAACTGGTACAATGGAATAAAGACAGCACGGATTTCTCCAGCTTTTCCTTCACACATTCGTTCACAATTCCTCAATGACCGTTGTATTTCTCACAATATATAAAGAAAAACACTGCCCTATCTTTCGCCATATACACCGTTATGTGTGACCATTGCGGCGAAGAGTTCGTTAAGAAACGTCAGCTCCACAGCAATAAAGAAGTTGTTATCCATAGAATAGCATTGTGTTAAGATACATAAAATTTGACAACTACGTTATTAGATTAATCTACTACAGGCATGGTTACATGCAAGCGTAGTTGCGCTCACGCTAAGCATACTCTCGGGTAGACTTGAAAGTTACGCAATAACTTACGTCTTTACGTAAATTTAAAGGCTTTGTGACACGGGTCGGCGTAGCTACGCTCACGCTAAGTATGACTTACGCACGGACTTAGGCTTACGCACAGTTCGTGCAACGGTCCCCAGGGCTGTGCAAAATGGACTAATCGGTACAGTGCGTATGGTGGATAATATTGTTACCTTATTCTGGAGAAATGGTACCAAACCGAAACAATTAGATTTCCCGTATCCAGTTGGAAGGCACACAAATGTGTTTGAGCCGGACAACGTGTGTGCAATTGCTTGGATTTGCTCTTCCTTCAAATTATACCCCAAACGTCTTTTACACCTGTCTTCATATCGTTTCACAATTTCCTCTCTGGACATATTGATAACTACTGGAGGTCACACACGACGGTGTATATGGCGAAAGATAGGGCAGTGTTTCTTTTATATATGGTGAGAAATACAACGGTCATTGAGGAATTGTGAACGAATGTGTGAAGGAAAAGCTGGAGAAATCCGTGCTGTCTTTATTCCATTGTACCAGTTTGATCGCAACACGGCCGTTTAATTGTTCCATTGTACCAGTTTGATCGCAACACGGCCGTTTAATTGTTATTCAATGATACTCTGTAACGTAATATGATAATTTCAGAAGGCCCCTTGGTGGCCCAGGGAGTTCCCCCAAACATTGCGTACGATGCGAGCAGTTTAGTGAGCACGTGATATACCCATATAAGGATAAGGGTCAAAGTCCTTTCTTTTGTCGCCATATTGCGAGGGAAGATTGTTCGCACGGAGAAGAGTCTCCAGATAAAGAAGGTGCATCCTCGTGTTATTGGACGTGTCAGAAGTAGTAGGGTAAGCGTAAATGGAGGAAATAGCGCGTCACTGCGCATGCGCAGAAAAAAAATTGGGAGGATTTGGGGAGGTTTTGTGGCGGTGTGCGCAGGAGTGTTGTGCGCAGGTATGACGTCACTTCCGGTCTGGGTGAATGGGGCGTGACCTTGGGGGCATGTATTTCTCCGCGGTGATGCGGTCTGGCGGTGATGCGGTCTGCCTCCGCGGACCGAAAGTAGTCCCAACCCGTGGGTTTTCGTAGAAGTGTTCGGCAATCTGTAGGGACCGCTAGTGGACTGATGGGGTCGAGTGAGGTATCAAAGTGAAGCATTCATAAAGGGGCATCTAATGGGTTGGGTGTGGGGTTGACATATCGGCCTTCTGCGCATGCGCGGTGGCCGAAGGGTATGAAAATAGACTTTTTGGAGCTAGGGGAGCCCCTAGTGGACCGATGGGGTCGAGTGAGGTATCAAAGTGAAGCATTCATAAAGGGGCATCTAATGGGTTGGGTGTGGGGTTGACATATCGGCCTTCTGCGCATGCGCGGTGGCCGAAGGGTATGAAAACAGCCTTTTTGGAGCTAGGGGAGCCCCTAGTGGACCGATGGGGTCGAGTGAGGTATCAAAGTGAAGCATTCATGAAGGGGCATCTAATGGACTGGGTGTGGCGTTGACATATCGGCCTTTTGCGCATGCGCGGTGGCCGAAGGGTATGAAAATAGCCTTTTTGGAGCTAGGGGAGCCCCTAGTGGACCGATGGGGTCGAGTGAGGTATCAATGTGAAGCATTCATGAAGGGGCATCTAATGGACTGGGTGTGGGGTTGACATATCGGCCTTCTGCGCATGCGCGGTGGCCGAAGGGTATGAAAATAGCCTTTTTGGAGCTAGGGGAGCCCCTAGTGGACCGATGGGGTCGAGTGAGGTATCAAAGTGAAGCATTCATGAAGGGGCATCTAATGGGTTGGGTGTGGGGTTGACATATCGGCCTTCTGCGCATGCGCGGTGGCCGAAGGGTGTGAAAATAGCCTTTTTGGAGCTAGGGGAGCCCCTAGTGGACCGATGGGGTCGAGTGAGGTATCAAAGTGAAGCTTAGGTGAAGGGGCATCTAATGGACTGGGTGTGGGGTTGACATATCGGCCTTCTGCGCATGCGCGGTGGCCGAAGGGTATGAAAATAGCCTTTTTGGAGCTAGGGGAGCCCCTAGTGGACCGATGGGGTCGAGTGAGGTATCAATGTGAAGCATTCATGAAGGGGCATCTAATAGACTGGGTGTGGGGTTGACATATCGGCCTTCTGCGCATGCGCGGTGGCCGAAGGGTATGAAAATAGCCTTTTTGGAGCTAGGGGAGGTACTAATGGTCCAATGGGGTCGAGTGAGGTATCAAAGTGAAGCCTAGGTGAAGAGGCATTCAGGCAATGGGGTGGGTGCATGTAAAGTTTTTCCTGAAAAAAAAAATACGGAAAACGGACTTTATCGAAAAACCTGGGAAAATGCCTATATGGGGTATGAGGGGTATATAGGTCGACGGGCTTAACGGGGCTTGTCTATCAATAGAGTTATCTCCCCCTAGTTCCAGGGTGGGTGTATGTAAAAATTTTCCTGAAAAATACGGAATACGGACTTTATCCTAAATTACGGGAAAATGCCTATATGGGGTATGGGAGGTATAGGACCATCCTGGGAAACGTACTTCTATACATTTGCGGTAGGGTTGTGGGGTCTCGTTTTACTCGTCTCGTCATTTAGAACATGATAGGAAGTGTCCCCGTGCGAATCGGTGAAATTTTTGAAAAAGTCACCGAACCCCATATAGTCCCATACTGAGGGTATAGGATCAATGTTTGTCCCCATGGGAAACGTACTTCTATACATTTGCGGTAGGGTTGTGGGGTCTCGTTTTACTCGTCTCGTCATTTAGAACATGATAGGAAGTGTCGCCGTGCGAATCGGTGAAATTTTTGAAAAAAGTCACCGAGCCCCATATAGTCCCATACTGGGGTATAGGTTCAATGTTTATCCCCCTGGGAAACGTACTTCTATACATTTGCGGTAGGGTTGTGGGGTCTCGTTTTACTCGTCTCGTCATTTAGAACACGATAGGAAGTGTTGCGGAGCGAATCGGTGAAATTACGGGGTGGACATGTTGGAGTCTAGGTGAGTCCGTGGTGGTCCAATGGGGTCGAGTGAGGTCTTATTTTGAAGCTCTCGTGCAGCAGCATCCGACTGGGCTAATGGTTCGTCCGTGTTCAATAGTCTGCGCATGCGCAGTCTGGCCGTAGTATAGAAAACAGGCATTTTGGGTGCTATGTAGGGGTGTGTTTGGGTTAGAGATGGGCTAATCACGGTTCGAATGGGTCGTGTGAGGTGTCAAAGTGAAGCTTGTGTGGGGTAGAGTCAGAATGGTGTGTTTTTGAATGCAAGTCGCGTCAATCTGCGCATGCGCAGTTGGTTGTATTAAGTAAAGTGGCCATTTTGGGGCAGTACATGAAGGTGTTTGGGGTAGAGATGGACCGCTATGGGTCGTGGAGGGTGTCAAAGTGAAGCTTGTGTGGGGTAGAGTCAGAATGGCGTGTTTTTGAATGCAAGTCGCGTCAATCTGCGCAGGCGCAGTTGGTTGTAGTAAGTAAAGTGGCCATTTTCGGGCAGTACATGAAGGTATTTGGGATCGGGATGGGCTATTCACGGTTCGAATGCGTCCTGGAAGGTGTCATCTTGTAGTTCTCGGGGTGTACATTCCGATTTGGGGGATGTTCGCGTCATCTGTGACGTCATCGGTGACGTCATCGGTACGAGTAGTAGCGAAAGTGGACATTTTCGGGTAGTACATGAAGATATTTGGGATCGAGATGGGCTATTCACGGTTCGAATGCGTCCTGGAAGGTGTCATCTTGTAGTTCTCGGGGTGTACATTCCGATTTGAGGGATGTTCGCGTCATCTGTGACGTCATCGGTGACGTCATCGGTACGAGTAGTAGCGAAAGTGGACATTTTCGGGGAGTACATGAAGGTATTTGGGGTCGAGATGGGCTATTCACGGTTCGAATGCGTCCTGGAAGGTGTCATCTTGTAGTTCTCGGGGTGAACATTCTGGATCGAGATGAGCTATTCACGGTTCGAATGCGTCCTGGAAGGTGTCATCTTGTAGTTCTCGGGGTGTACATTCCGATTTGGGGGATGTTCGCGTCATCTGTGACGTCATCGGTGACGTCATCGGTACGAGTAGTAGCGAAAGTGGACATTTTCGGGTAGTACATGAAGGTATTTGGGATCGAGATGGGTTATTCACGGTTCGAATGCGTCCTGGAAGGTGTCATCTTGTAGTTCTCGGGGTGTACATTCCGATTTGGGGGATGTTCGCGTCATCTGTGACGTCATCTGTGACGTCATCGGTGACGTCATCGGTACGAGTAGTAGCGAAAGTGGGCATTTTCGGGCAGTACATGAAGGTATTTGGGGTCGAGATGGGCTATTCACGGTTCGAATGCGTCCTGGAAGGTGTCATCTTGTAGTTCTCGGGTGTACATTCCGATTTGAGGGATGTCCGCGTCATCTGTGACGTCATTGATGACGTCATCGGTACGAGTAGTAGCGAAAGTGGACATTTTGTGGGTGCGTGGGGGTGAGTTTGGTGTAGAGATGGACCATCCTTAGTCCGAATGCGTCGTGTGAGGTGTCATTTTGTAGCTCTCTGGGTGTACAATCCGAATTGAGGCATGTCCGAAGCATCTGTGACGTCATCGATGACGTCATCAGTGGGAGTATTAGCGAAAGTGAGCCTTTTGGGGCAGTGCAGGAAGGTATTTGGTGTAGAGATGGACTATCCGCGTTGCGAATGCGTCGTGTGGGTGTCATGTTGTAGCTCTCGGAGTATAGACTCTGATTTTAGGGATATTTACAGCATCTGTGACGTCATTGGTGACGTCATTAGTACAAGTTGTAGCGAAAGTGGGCATTTTTTAGCAGTGAAGGATGTTATTTGGCCTTTTGGGGCAGTGCAGGAAGGTATTTGGTGTAGAGATGGACCATCCGCGTTGCGAATGCGTCATGGGATGTGTCATGTTGTAGCTCTCGGAGTATACACTCCGATTTCAGGGATATTTACAGCATCTGTGACGTCATCGATGGCGTCATTAGTACAAGTTGTAGCGAAAGTGGGCCTTTTGAAGGTGTTTGGGGTATAGGCGAGCGGCAGATCCTAGAAAAGGGCCTTATTTTTCGAGTTTAATGCACCCACCCTACACACACCTGGATCATACATCATTTTAAAGCCTATGGTCTCCACTTTTCAAATCTACCTGCAGTACTGTTGAAATGTGGTGCCGTTGCCATGGAAACGAGCTCCAAAAAAGTCATGTTAGATTTACCATTTTCCTCACTATTGTAACACTTGATAATATGGATAACAGAGATTCTTGGATGCAAAGGTTCAAATGATTATCCAAGCGCGAAACTTGACATAGGTGGTCTAATTAGGACACTTTTTGCAGAAATTAATGTTAGCTAACTGAAATCCAAGATGGCGGCTATTTTCCAAGATGGCCGACGAAGGACCCTGCTAATACCTGATTTTGTCAGAAAAAATGATGAAATTTTACGATTGGAATTATTTTGACCTTCACGTATATACTTTTAGAGAGGGGAAAGCAGATTCTGGTATCTTTGTGTACTTCCAGATATATGTTCTAACATTCCTGAATCTGATGATGTCACTATTGAAGCGTTGTGCCATGATGTGACCAATTCGAGTTTGCAGTGTGTTATCATTGACAGGAGTTTTTGCATTAGTGATCCCATCTGATTGAGGTTATGTCTTAGTTACGCATTATTATGTCTATATAATGTCCTTTACTAAAAGATTTTTTCCATAATTTGATGCATGAGTAGGCTTATCTTGGAACAATACTTCACCTTAAATTGTGTTTCGGTCTAATCTGTGCCACCTGTTGGCCATTTTGGAATTTCAACAACCTTTACTTATTAGGGTTAATATAAATAAATGGGCTGTTCCTTTGTGTTGGTTGTTAGCAGAATGTTCCGAACTGACAAGGAGTTTATTTGGGATCAATTTGCTCACACCGAATTTCCCCCGAAGAACGTACAGATTTAATTATTCAGTGTGCCCAAATAGGACACATGTCGGAAACTGGACCCTGGATAATTGTACCTGGGTAATTAATCTCATGGAGTATTGTAACGCTGGATCATGGGAAATGTCATATCCATTGGGCTAACTTTCTGTTTGCCACCAAACATGGCAGGCTTATATACTGCATCAAGGAGAATGTTCAATAGCGAAGTCTCCGAACTGTCCGTGTACGAGTAATTTGCCCTTGCCCGCTAGTAGGCGCTCGAGTCAGGGGGGACAAAATGTGGGTTGGATAAGATGAAAAGAGATAGGTAGCCATCAAAACAGTGCAATATATTGAGCAAACGACATTTCCAATAACTTCAAAATTGGATTCGGTGGCATGACGGACCACACTTGTCAATGTAATACTTTGTATTTGGCCATATTCACGTTCAATGCGACATTTTCTATTGTAACGCCAGTGACATCATTAGTATAATGCGTAATGTCCTTTGTTGACGTCATGATGCTGTCGCCATATCTGATTGTTGCTTGACGTCACAATACAACGTTGCTAGAAGAAAGATACATTGTATGGGATTTTGTCCTCCCCGATTCAAACGTCCTCTGGCGGACAGGGGCAAATACTCTTATCATGACAGAATGGAAACCCCGTATTGGGCTTCATTTTCCACTATGCCCAATTGGAACCCACATCGAAAACTGGACCCAGAATAATGCCGCCTAAGTATTTTCCTTCAGAATTATATTCCCGCCCTGAAAATTAACGCAATTACCTACTGGGTCCCAGGGACTGTTATGTTGGATTTATTTTCTCTTTTTTTTTTAATCGAGATCCACATTTTCACATAATAATACCGCTGTTACAGAAGAAACGGGCATAAACGATCACGCGACATTCTGAAATACCTCCTCCAGAAGGGATTGAAAGTAACGTTAATAATAAATACTACAGGTCAGTGTACAGGAAATTACATAAATATCTCCAGCGAGACTGGTTTGAACTTGAATGAGACAGTTCTGGACAGGAAACCGGCATGTAAGACACTACCGAATTATCGAATGTCTCATCAAGCTCATATAGGTAATACACTAGTAGTAGGGAAAGGACCAATCTGGTCGTATTGGGGCTCTTTTGTGTGAGGCTGATGACGTCATATCTGAATGACGTCAAGGATAATGTCACTTCCGGTGCCATTTGCGTACACTTCGCCATCCATAAGATGGCTTGCGAATCGTGTGTCTCCATTATCGCGGAGCGATATCCGGTGTTTTACCGGATTCTGTTCGGCCTTCATCCGGCAGAGAACAGACTCGAAAACTCTGATAAATTACAGGCTTTCATACATACCCCGGACACAGATATTGTCTGGGCTTACAAAACATATAGGTATGAATAACTTTCGTATCATCCAAGAGGTGTGGTAGATCTGTAATTTTGAACAAGTAGATCATCACATGACTCGAAAATGGCGGGTTACGTTGGGGTTCACTCGACACAATCTCGGACAATGTAGGACATTAGAACCTCGATCCGCACTGGTAAGAATCCATATTGGCATCCATGTTGAAAGAATAATATCACGCGGAAACTCCGAGCAGCGCATGTCAGCTGTATGACTTCCGTTACCATGGGCACTGATGGAGATTAGCTCAAGAAGAAAAACCGAGAGAAACACCTCAAATTAGAAGAGATTCTTCCCGTGTAGAATCAAGGGAATGTCCATTTCATTTGGATATATATTTTATCTCTCGATAAGAGGGAAATACAACGAGGACTATGTGAGGGGAAACACATCCTACAGCATGTGATGTGCCTCACGTGCGGCGGATCACGGTTTACAGCTGAGAGCTGTAAAATCCTTACACCATTAATACGCGAGGTATTATGACTTCACGGAATAAGCCGAGCAGTCGCGAATGGTTGGGGTTACGTCGGTAGACTTTAGCTGATTGGCTGACGAAGTCATGTGGTATTGATTTCTGGAAATTCCCTCTAGCAGTTGCCGAAAGTAGTCTGAAATGGATACACACGATCCCAGGGTCAGTCTTACCGCGTATAGATGACCGATATGGTTACAGGTTGTTGCGGTGCGAGGACACGTCCGGATCAAAGGTCAAAGAGCACTTCCGGTTAGGTGCTATCCGAAGATGACGTGGCTTCCGGTGTCAATTGGTGCATGCGCAGTCGATCAGTAGCAGAAAGAAAGGCATTAGGGTGGACGTTTTGGGGTCGAGATGGGCCATCCTTGGATTAAATCGGTCGTGTGAGGTGTCATATTGAAGCGGTCGTGGGGTAGCGTCCGATTGAGGTATCTTGTAATGGAACTTCCATCAATCTGCGCATGCGCGGTCGGGTAGTTGTAGAAAAAGGGCATTTGAATGGGCGTTTTGAGGCAGAGATGAACCGTCCGTGATCTAAATAAGCCGTGTGAGGTGTCATCTGGAAGGACTCGTGGAGTAGAATCTGACTGTGGTTGCAGTGAAACTGCCGTCAGTCTAACGCTAGGGAGTAAGTTCCCTAGATTCTGTACCTAGTCCCATACGCAGACAGTTGAGAGAAAGAAAGATCAACACGCTCACAGATGTATTTTAGTATTCCTCCATCACATCACGCCCACAATGGGGGAGCCGCGTTGAGTGTGTTTACACAATAGTATGGCCGAAGATTGACACTCCGAATAGCGGATTCTGATGGGACAGGAACAACCGAAAATATGTCGAGCGGATATGTCGAGCGGTTCGTGGAGAAGGATTTTGCTGCTTTTGTGTTGATTGAAGGTTTGCCAGATTCGTTGGGTCCCAGAATGAGTGAACCGTTTAAGCTACTTCGCTGCGAGCTGAAACCTAGGGAGTGTTTATTCATATCTGGGGGCCACGTCTGCACCCACAGCAATTCCTCACAATGGATGGAATTGGATATCGGATTTTAAAGATTAACGTGTTGACGTTAGTGGTTACCTCCCAGATAGCTCCTCATTGACAGAAGTATGTCAACAAGTATTCAGGACATTGTGTTTATGATTTATTCGCTTTAGTTCCCAAGAGGAGAACGATACTGACGACATTGATGAAATATTCAACACACGTGTGCAATTCCTCTTCCAGAAGTCCATTAATTAAATAATGTTGATCGCTTGTTTTCGGGGGTCATATTTCGTCGTCAGTCAATAATCCTTGGCCCTATTCAGAAGAAAACGAGTATATAATTGCATCTGCACATTAAAATTCATGCCTCTTTTAAGAGAATATATTTCATATGAAACGCGAATTCCTGTTTGTAGAATTTGGCGGAGATCTGCCAAAATTGTATCGATATTTCTCTTTATAGGTAAAACGGGTAAATAATTGATAGGTACAGTAGAAACATTATCCCGGTGATTCCGTCTAAATGACGGATTTCGCTGAAAGGAATTCAGTTCAAACAGTTTATATATTATTAAACATAATAACCTTCAAATTAACCAGGCTTGAAGGTGAAAGGGTTATACATGTGTCGATCCTTTCGATAGCGTGGGTTCTTCAGTAAGATGATAGCACACTTTTGTAATTTTATATTTGCTTTCTCCCACAAATTTAGTCTTTCCAATCAGAACCACAATGGAAGGGTACGGCTACATAGTCAAGGTCTGTAGATGAAATCTTGGACATAGCTTTTGTAAAAATATTCTGATAACACTCTAGACTGTATACCACTGTTACTCACATGGACCACGTCTTAGTTCGATAAAACTGGTCTCTTGGTAGTAACGTCAAATGCTTTAACGCTCCCTTCAGTTCTACTAGTCTTAATGGATATCATTCTTGGTATATTTCAGTTTATAGAATCACTTGAATTTCTCCCGTAGAATATCTTTTTGTGACCTCTTAACCAAGAGTATATAAATATTACATTAGGTACAAATAGTGCACAACTTTTTGACAGACACATCTGTTCTAATATAAATGCGCAAACATGCAGAAGTGTGAGGTGTCATCTGGAAGGACTCGTGGAGTAGAATCTGACTGGTTGCAGTGAAACTGCCGTCAGTCCAACGCTAGGGAGTAAGTTCCCTAGATTCTGTACCTAGTCCCATACGCAGACAGTTGAGATAAAGAAAGATCAACACGCTCACAGATGTATTTTAGTATTCCTCCATCACATCACGCCCACAATGGGGGAGCCGCGTTGAGTGTGTTTACACAATAGTATGGCCGAAGATTGACACTCCGAATAGCGGATTCTGATGGGACAGGAACAACCGAAAATATGTCGAGCGGATAAGAGGGACCCTGACAGATGCAACATAAAATGACGGCTTCTGATTGGACAAGAGCAGTCGATGATGCATCTGATACACACCATACTATTATGTAAACAAACCCGATGCTACTGCGCATGCGCGGAATGACGGCAGTTCCACTACATACCACTCAAGTCGAACGCTACCCCACAGCCGCAATGCGACCAGATTGGTCTGTTTCCTAATACTGATACTCGCTGGACTATTATATTAGGAGTAGAGTGGGTGAGATTCTGTGGAAGCTAAAACCGCCTTATACTTTCCATAGGTCTACGCCGTGATTTGCTGGCCTGGATGAACATATTTTCATCATTGGTTGTATTCGGTTTCCCTGTTCTGCTCACTGAAAAGGACATTGACCAATCATACACTGGTTGTTTTAGAAGGAAAATCTCATCATCCTCAGTCCTTGTGTATCTGACAAAGCCGAACCATGACAGTTTCGAATGTAACGTTGGTTATCTTAAGACGTGCAACACTTTGTTCTCTCTACCACGGCTGATGCAAGAACAGCTATGAGCTAAGAAAGTTGTAATCAGTTGGCTAGGCGGAAACGTTACGGTTATGTTCAGCCCCCTCCTCCTCTCTCGGCTTCAATCATTGAGCTCATTGGCCCAAGACTACCTTTGAATGAAATTGAGGGCTGTTGCTGGTGCCGTTTAATTACAGTAGTTGAAAGGCGAATTTTTGTGACAGGCGTCCTGGTGGTGTTGGTTTTCTCATACTTGTTTTATCACTTTCGATGACCAAAACTTGTATTAACAGGGATAATCGGCAGCCATCTTGGTTGATTTTCAATGCCAAATGAGTGACCTAATCGGACCATCCTTGTTAATTTTCATTCTAGTATCATAATTTGAACGTTTGCATCTGAAAATCTCTGTTATGCACTTTAAATGTTTACCATAGTAAGACAAGCGTTCCGAGAACCTCGTCTTGTGGGATGATCCGCTGAAGCTGCTGCAGTATTCAAAGCATTCCAAGTACAGGTATACATGTAAAATTTGCCTAACAAAACCCTTATCATTGGCAAATTACTATGTCGAAACCCTCAAAATTTGAGCAAAAAATAGTATTTCATCTCATAAATAGCACAGGCTCATTCGCTCATCATATAAGACATGTTTAACAAGTTTCATAATCATGCAATGAGACCTGACAAATTCAGTTAACTTTTCAGTACATTTTTGTCTAACAAAAAACACTCTATAATTGGCAAAGCCTTTTAATTTGAAAAAAAAAAATCATCTCATAAATAGCACAGGTACATGCTTTGATCATATGAAACAAGTGTATAATCAGTGTATAAACAAGTTTCATAATCATCGAATAAAACCTGACAACTTCAGCAAACTTTTTATGTACACTTTTGCAAAACACAAAACTTGATCATTTTCCATAATTTGGACAAAAATTTATATTTCATCTCATAAATAGCACAGGTAAATCCTTCAATCATACGAAACAGGTGTACCAAGTTTCATTATCATCCACTGACAGCTGACAACAGCAGCAAACTTTCTATGTACCGGTATGCATGCCCACATTTGCTAAACAAAAAACCTTATCATTTGCCCATAATTTGGACAAAATTTAAATTTCATCTCATAAATAGCACATGTACATTCTCTAATCATAAGAAACATGTGTACCAAGTTTCATAATCCAATGATAGCTGACAATTGTAACAAACTTTCTATGTTCAGATGTACATGTGCAAATTTGCTAAGCAAAAAACCTATCATTCGATTTTAACATTAGAGCACTCTAGAATACCTGGGTGGTGCCGTAACTCACCCTTTTGTGAATTTTTCTTGTTTTCTTTATTTGTTAAACCAAAAACCTTATCATTTCCAAGGGGGTGATACCGACGACGACATCCTCTTTCCCCCTCTCACAATATCTCCTCTTCACTTCATAAGGCGAGGTAAATTTTAATAATCTAACCTCACGTCGGGATGTAGTTTCCATAACGGTGCCAAGTTTTGACAGTATGGCAGGTGAATTTCAAAAATAAAACGCATAATCCATGTTTGTGTAGGTTAGTTGAGGTCTAGTACGTAAGCGTATCAAGTTTCAGTGCCGGAAAGAATTACCGGGAATACTACCTAGGCGGCATTATCCACGGTTCAGTTTTCGATCTGAGTCTCAATTGGGCATAGTTGAAAAATACGATGCAGTACGTAAGCGTGTCTTTTTTGGTGTCAATAATCCTTGACAGTTTGGAAAAATTCATTATAATAATGACAGAGAGAAGAACAACCCAGTAAAACATACAGGTATATATATATAAAAGAAATGAGATTGTAACTAGTATAGTGTTGAAAATACGGGTACAAAGTAGCTCATTCTACCGCCTCATCAGATCAATATATCTACGAACTTCCCAACCATCCAATGATTACCCAACCCACACATATATATGGCAAAGTGACACAGATCCCAATAGATAGTACATTTCCCGTGGTGCAGTTAACATACGTGTCAAGTTCCAACATGGGATGAATTACCCATGTGGCATTATCCAGGGTCCAGTTTTCGACTGAGGCCCTAATTGAGCAAACTGAATAATTAAGCCCGCCGAGAAAATCCCCGCGATACATTAAATAGTGCGTGTCACGGTTGGTCCCAAATACAATCCTTGTCAGTTCAAACAATCTGTTAACACACAGACAGGAATAATCCATATATATACGTTGTATATTGATCTGTAGTGTTGAAATATTTAAAATAACGAAATGGCGACCAAGTGGTGTGGATTAGGTCGCAAGACATTTCATTGTGAGGGCTTTCTCGAAGCTTAGACATCTTCATTCATCAAATTATGGCAAGAATCTTTGAGTAAAGGACATTATATAGACATACCAGTTGACGAGTAACTGTGACATAATCTCAGCAGAAGAGGATCGCTAATGCGGAAACTGTAATCACTGATAACACAATGCAAACTCGAATTGGTCACACCATGGCGCAACGCTTTTACATTTACAGCACCAGTGCAGAAATTATAGAACGTATCGCTGAGAGTACTTGTAGATACCAGAATCATTTTTCCCCTGGACAGAAACATATAAATGAACACCAAAATGAATCAAATCGCAAAATTTAATGACTTTCTCTGGCTAAATAAGGTATTACAAGGGTCAAATGGCGGCCATCTTGGAAAATAGCCGCCATCTTGGATTTCAGTTGACTAACAATATTTCGTGGAAATGCGTCCTACTTAGAATATCCATGCCAAGTTTCGTGCTTGTTTCGTCATTTAAACACTTGGAATTCAGGAATCTATATTATCCGTATTACAAAGTGTTCCATTAGTGACGAAAATGGCAAATCTAACACGACCTATTTAGACCTCGTTTCTATGGCAACGGCACCGCATTTTGACAGTACTGCAAGTAGATTTGAAAAGCAGAGACCATCAGCTTTAAAATGATGTATAATCCATGTGTGTGTAGGGTGGGTGCATTAAGTCGTCTCTGGAGGTGCCTTGACCGCTCGCCTAGTAGAGATGGCCCGCTATGGATCCGAATGGGTCGTGGAGGGTGTCAAAGTGAAGCTTGTGTGGGGTAGAGTCAGAATGGCGTGTTTTTGAATGCAAGTCGCGTCAATCTGCGCAGGCGCAGTTGGTTGTAGTAAGTAAAGTGACCATTTTCGGGCAGTACATGAAGGTATTTGGGATCGAGATGGGCTATTCACGGTTCGATTTGGGGCAGTGCAGGAAGGTATTTGGTGTAGAGATGGACCATCCGCGTTGCGAATGCGTCGTGTGGGGTATCATGTTGTAGCTCTCGGAGTATAGACCCTGATTTCAGGGATATTTATAGCATCCGTGACGTCATTGGTGACGTCATTAGTACAAGTTGTAGCGGAAGTGGGCCCTTTTTAGCAGTGAAGGATGTTATTTGGTGTAGAGATGGACCATCCGCGGTCCAAATGGACCGTGTGAGGTGTCATCTTATAGCAACGCCCACCAACACCATTCTTAATGCTTCAACGCCCTGGTGAAATAGCTCAGAAGCTCTGATATTCCATGGAATTGTCACTAATTCTTCGAAATGCGGTGATGCCCGTCAACGCCCGTCGTTACACCTTAACACTCTAACATAACGCCATGATATAGACCAGAGAGAGAACAACAACAACAACAACAAGGATGACACATGAGAGAACAACAACAACAAGAAGTTTTTTTCATATATTTTATTTTCCCCAATGTTACATCACACCCACGCTGGGGGAGCCGCGTTGGGTATATTTACAATTCAAGAAGATTCTTATCCAATCAGAGGCCACCATTTGCATGTTTCATATTCGTTCATGTCCGTTAGATGTATTCTTGTCCAATCAGAAGTCTCCATTTCAGAAAGTGCCATTTGAACCGTTTATTCTAATCATCGTCGGGCAGGCCAGGATACCGTTGAGGCAACATATCCTCAGATAGTTGTTTGCGCATTCTGAGTATCTATCAGTGCATGGGTACCGTCATCGCCCTATTCAAGATATCTACAATTTTCGACTGACCGACCTCACCCGTCTACGTAGCTACGTAGAAGCCATCTTCAATGATCAAACTACGGCCTTCAAATTGAATCTGGTGTTTGGTTATGTGCTGCAGCATAAAGAGACAGTCCAAGTCCGATATTTTTACCCGAGCAGTAACATCCGGGTATTTGACCAACCGTTTACCATCATTAACCGAGTGTCGCTAGAGACGATGCTGGAGAAACTGGACACCGTGGATCCCTTGGAATGGGCCCAACAACAACGCCCCAACACCAAGTGGACAGTGGAGAGTGTGACCAATGTTACGTTTTTCGTTACCAAGCTGACCGACCACTCCCATCGGCTGAATGCGTCACTCATGCACTGATGAATACCATAACATGCCGTACATACTCTATATGTCTACATGTTGATCGTTGACGGTACGGAGGTGACCGAAGAGACACGGCCCTCGACTTGGGGATAGTTGAACTGAGTGTGCTAAAAATAGATCACCAGCTAGCGTGCTATAAAAGGGAAGCGGCCTGGACGTTTCATCAGACACTCTGTCAACCACCAAGATGTTCACTTGCACAACTTGCCAGAAGCTGTTTACTCGTCTAGATAATTTACGACGCCACGAGGCCTCCACCCACAACGATGCTCGGTATACTTGTACAACCTGCGCACGGTCATTCAATCGGGAGGATCATTTACTGCGTCATGAGAGGGTACTTCACGCGGGTGCGACGGTACTATGTAATGATTGTGGTCGACTCTTCAAACGACCCAGTCGGTTTAGACAGCACCAACGTTTGAAGCATGCCCCGTCTCTACGGTTTGGGCGACAACTTTCCACTAAAGAGGAGCCGCGGAAGGTCAGACCCAGTGAAGATGAACCCGGAGAGACGAACGCCACTGGTGATACGATGACGAAGAGCCTGCCTATACCCACAGTCCAGGAGGGCCTGGATATCCAGCCGGACCCCACCGTTACGGTTTCGAGTCATACGCCTGATAACATCGAACATTTTCTGGACGAGCCCATAAATGTTCCTACCGATCTCTTACAGGGCGAATGAGTGACATCTATCGGCGCCATTGGACCATGATACGGCACTGTTTCTACCGTCATCGCCCTATTCAAGATATCTACAATTTTCGACTGACCGACCTCGCCCGTCTAGGCAGCTACGTGGAAGCGATCTTCAATGACCAAGCAACGTCCTTCAAATTAAATCTGGCGTTTGGTTATGTGCTGCAGCATAAGGAGACAGATCAAGTCCGATACTTTTACCCGAGCAGTAGCATCCGGGTATTTGACCAACCGTTTACCATCATTAACCGGGCGTCGCTAGAGACGATGCTGGAGAACCTGGCCAACGTGGATCCCTTGGAATGGACCCAACAACAACGCCCCAACACCAAGTGGAAAGTGGAGAGGGTAACCAATGTTACGTTCTTCGTGACCAAGCTGGCCGACCAACCCATCGGATGAATGTATTCACCCAGGCACTGATAGATTCTCAGAATGCGCAAACAACTATCTGAGGATATGTTGCCTCAACAGTATCCTGGCTTGACCAACGGTGATTAGAATAAACGGTTCAGAGCGAACATGGCCGAAGATGGAACTTTCTGAAATGAAGACTTCTGATTGGACAAGACTACATCTAACGGACAGGAACGAATATGACAGATGCAAATGGTGGCCTCTGATTGGACAAGTCTTCTTGAATTGTAACACCAAGTGGATAGTGGAGATAATGACCAATGTTGCGTTCGTGGTTAAACTGACCACCACCTCCATCGGATGAAAGTATTCACCCATGCACTGATAGATACTCAGAATGCGCAAACAACTATCTGAGGATATGTTGCCTCAACGGTATCCTGGCCTGCCCGACGATGATTAGAATAAACGGTTCAGATGGCACTTTCTGAAATGGAGACTTCTGATTGGACAAGAATACATCTAACAGACAGGAACGAATATGAAACATGCAAATGGTGGCCTCTGATTGGATAAGAATCTTCTTGAATTGTAAATATACCCAACGCGGCTCCCCCAGCGTGGGTGTGATGTAACATTGGGGAAAATAAAATATATGAAAAAAACTTCTTCTTGTTGTTGTTCTCTCATGTGTCATCCTTGTTGTTGTTGTTGTTGTTCTCTCTCTGGTCTATATCATGGCGTTATGTTAGAGTGTTAAGGTGTAACGACGGGCGTTGACGGGCATCACCGCATTTCGAAAAATTAGTGACAATTCCATGGAATATCAAAGCTTCTGCGCTATTTCACCAGGGCGTTGAAGCACTAAGAATGGTGTTGGTGGGCGTTGCTACAAGATGACACCTCACACGGTCCATTTGGACCGCGGATGGTCCATCTCTACACCAAATAACATCCTTCACTGCTAAAAAAGGCCCACTTTCGCTACAACTTGTACTAATGGCGTCACCAATGACGTCACAGATGCTATAAATATCCCTGAAATCAGGGTCTATACTCCGGAAACTACAACATGATACCCCACCGACCGCAATTCACCGCCTTGATGGTCCTCCACTAAAATACCTTCCTGCACCCAAATCGAACCGTGATAGCCCATCTCAGTCCCAAGCCTTCATGTGCTGCCCCAAGCGCCACTTTACTTACTACAACCAACTGGTATGACTGTTTCATTAAGCACGCCATTCTGACTCTACCCCACACAAGCTTCACTTTGACACCCTCCACGACCCATTCGGATCCATAGCGGGCCATCTCTACCCCAAACACCTTCAAAAGGCCCACTTTCGCTACAACTTGTACCAATGACGTCATCGATGACGTCACAGATGCTGTAAATATCCCTGAAATCGGGGTGTATACTCCGAGAGCTACAACATGACACATCCCATGACGCATTCGCAACGCAGATGGTCCATCTCTACACCAAATACCTTCCTGCACTGCCCCAAAAGGCCAAATAACATCCTTCACTGCTAAAAAATGCCCACTTTCGCTACAACTTGTACTAATGGCGTCACCAATGACGTCACAGATGCTGTAAATATCCCTGAAATCAGGGTCTATACTCCGAGAGCTACAACATGACACCCCACACGACGCATTCGCAACGCGGATGGTCCATCTCTACACCAAATACCTTCCTACACTACCCCAAAAGGCTCACTTTCGCTAATACTCCTACTGATGACGTCATCGATGACGTCACAGATGCTTCGGACATGCCTCAATTCGGATTGTACACCCAGAGAGCTACAAAATGACACCTTACACGACGCATTCGGACTAAGGATGGTCCATCTCTACACCAAACTCACC
>JAVTVY010054133.1:0-29465 GCA_036873755.1 Hanleya hanleyi
AGCCTTTTAAAATGCGACAAAACGATAACGGTAGTTTTGGCGTATTGTCGCAATGGCGTATTTTGGTGTCCTCTTTCTGTCATTGGCGCACTGTATAGTCAGCTTAAGTTTTCTCCGATTCAGAGGGCGACAATACGCCATTACGATGGCCGCATCCGTCTTCCATACAAAATACCTGTTCATTGAGTTAATATGACATTTGATCTTATCTGTGAAGCTCTGTTTCATGCTCGAACAGTTGGTTTGGTTGGTTGTTTGAAGTTTAACGTCGCACCTATAACCTTATTGGTCACACGACAAATGCTCGAAAAGCAGCCATTGGTTGTGAATGTCAACTTGCTTATTCTGCCTTCTTCTGTGG
Organism: Hanleya hanleyi; assembly: GCA_036873755.1. Lineage (NCBI taxonomy): Eukaryota > Metazoa > Mollusca > Polyplacophora > Lepidopleurida > Hanleyidae > Hanleya > Hanleya hanleyi. The sequence goes on from JAVTVY010054133.1 coordinate 362, forward strand.
TAATTCAAATTTCGGATCAATTATTTTGTACCAATATAGACCTATAACCAAAGAAAAATTTGTCTCAGACAATGTTGGTTTATAAATAATGTTCCACTCTATGTGATTATTACAAGGATTATTATAATACTTTTTTTCTTGCAGGATATACCGGACGAGGGAATTGAGGAATGTTTGAAGACGGAAAAATTTACACCGCCATGACTCCGTGTATTCTTAACAAATGAAGAAATAACCGGCATCTTTCTTGTGACGGATGAGGTCAGCATCATGTGCGGAAAGAGTGTCAATGCATCAGTATTAGTTTTACTAGCAGCATACTATCAGTCGAGCTGAAGTTCGCGAATGATTAAAAACCCAAAACACTCGAGCAGCCTGACGGTATTTTCGTGTTAACCGAATAATCGTAGGAGGCGTAAACGCCTGTGGACTTCGCCTATTGTGCTGTGATTGCAGCCCCTTTAATGGGCAGCAATTGCTTCCGCCGTGGCTGAACCAATCTCAGTAAACTTATATAATATCATGGAACATTTCACTGATTTATTATTTTGGTTTACATCAATTGTGGCTGGACAGGACTTCAATCTTAAATCTTATAATATTCTGAAATACAGCTACACTATTATAAATTACCGTTGTTTCAAAGTAAATGTTTGTTCGAGTTTACATTACATTCAATTGGAAACACATTAATCTGTAAATTGAACTATCATATTTCAGTTGACATCAACTGCAATGGGTAAACTACATATACGCTAAGTTGCAAGAAACATCGGACACCTGCGTTATACGATACAACATTCAGAGCATTATCAGAACACGTGCTCGAATGGACGCAGTGGCTAACTTTAATTTTCGCTCAAGTACATCGTCAGCTACATCACTTTGTTAAGAAATTCTATAGACAAATGCACTGCGATCCTAATAATGATTTTGTCAATCAAACCGTTTCCTTTTGAAATAGAGGATCGGAACTGGAACCTCGTCCATATTGCAGCTGATATGTTCATTCTCAGAAATATTCAGAGAATAATCCTGAATAGATCAGGCTGTACATCTACAAGTGAATTTCAGGGATTTTACTTGAAATTCAGGGATAATTTCCAGAATTTCAGGAAAATGATCTCTGAATGAGTGGATTTTCTCTGAAATTCAGGCAAATTTACTGTCCTGATTAGTATGCTCCCGACCCTATTCAGGTACGTAAAATCCCCTAAAATTCGGGTAATTTAGCTTTAGTTCATGGATGATATACCTGAATTTCAGGAAATCATTCCTGAATTTCAGGTAATATCCCTGAAATTGAGTTGTGGATGTGCAGCCTGATCTATTCAGGATTATTCTCTGAAAATTTTGAGAGTGTTGGAGTAGTAAGAAAAGGCTAAAATCACTCATATTTATGAGGTGCCTTTGGGTTGGACGCTTGCCGTATATGCCTGGGTGACACATGCGCTGGGATCTCAACTGGTTATGTGAATTCTGGTGTCGAAAATGGACCTGTAGAAGATAGCACTGCGTGGGCCGATGAGCATGCATAGGATGGAGTGCCCATGTGCTCCAAGTGTGGAGCATGATACGAAAAATCATGGGGTGCGAGAGAGATAGGGCTTCACTAAACGAGATCTCTGAAACGTTAATAATATTAAAGCCTTAACATTGAGTTAAAAAATGTTTAAAATCCTACGATTATTCGGACTTGATGCCGCAGTTGTATGCATTTCCAAAAAACAAAATCCTAGATTAACGTTTTGACGTTATTCGATCTGGGATTGCATATTGGTGTAGGCCTATGCCCACTGTAAAATTTGTGAATCCTCCCCTTCAGCCTCGATATCGTCCGCATGTATTTCAATATCCCCATAGACATTGTGGTCCGAAATGTCAAATTAACTTCTTCGACGGGTCTGTCGTCCCCCTCAATTGAGCGCTTGCTATGCGGAGAGGGGCAGACAGACTATAACACACATTTCTGATACATAGGGGTCTTTTCTTCGAAGAATTAACATGAGCCTGAATGACTGAATAGACTGGAACCTGCGAGACTGCATGGGTGGACATACGCCATTACTGTATTTAAAAACATTTCATTCTCTGTTCCTTGTTTTGTTTTGCAAGCCTGTGATGCCAGTGAGCATGAATACATTATTACGTTTCCCTATGTACATGTAATTGAGGCCTGGTACATAAACAACTGCACTGTCAGTATTTTATATGGAGAGAATTAAAAAGTTAGTTCAAGCGTGATATATTATCGATATGACGGAGAACTGGTATTCATTCTGTAGAGTTTAGTTTGTTATACACGCTGCAAAAAAGTAAAATTCTTGCAGGGTTAACTATCGATTTTTGACAAGCTCTAAAGTACTATCTGTTTTCTTCAACACAGATACTATTAATAAACTTAGACGGTTAGGTCCTCATGAGGGATTGTAGTATAGAAAGTCGAGACATCCCATGTAAATACATATCTGTACGGTCTGTGACTTTTAGCATTAAGTTCGTCCGTGAGACATTTTGAGTTTTTTAATATCCACATACATTGAACCCCCGAGTTTTTAGAAATAGTGACGCAATACCTTTCCCAAAATGCTTTTACCTCCTGAAAGGCCCTCGTCAAAACGGCTGAAAGAAGTTCGGTGGTGCAGCTTGTAGACGAGTTATGAATCTAGATTTTGCTGGCAGCCGCATGCTGCATGGCGTGCATGATAAATTAGCTGAAATGCAACTGCATCGACGTCGACATTTAACGGATTTGTCAAAAAGACAACGTTCCTTTTCTAGACGTGAATATACATCGTCTTTGCGTAGTTTTGTGGTATCCACTAGTTTTTGCACAGATGTCTCCGTTCCACCTTGCAACTTCTGGCCTTTGATCTTCAATTGATAAAGGATACATTTTTTAAAGTTTGTTGCGAGCCTTTTTACTTAGAATCACACTACATCAAGGAAAATATATATTAACCCAATCTGGGCTGAGGTTTTTGGGACTTGTCGTGGCCTGGGATGAGGGGGGAGGGGTGCGAAATGGCCCCTCTAATTATTTTCTTACACCTTGAACTAGGGGACTGAAACTTATCACACTATACCCTTGGGTCAAGTTCCACCAGAAAATGTGAAAAAATCGAAGATGGCCGCTATGATGACGTCACAGTGACGTCATTTTCAAAAACGGCAGTTTTTGGTCGATTTTTTTTATTTATGCAATTTCTCCGCCGAAAATGTATGATAACTAGTAAATATTTATGTAATGTGAAATAAAATAGTTTTTGCTCATTTTTCATCGCGGAAAAGCAGAAATTCTGAAAAAATATTACAAAAACATCACTTTTCTGGTACCCCAGGTGACCGCCATCTTGAATTTGCCCATGATTTTCTACATGCAAATAGGCTCAAAATCACCCCAATATAATAAACTATAAAGTCACTGAATTCCAACTCACGATTTTGTGTCGTTCCGAAAATAGTGCAGAAAGTTTGGTGCGGGAGGGAGGGGCATAATGTCCCCCTCCCCTCCAAGGTCCGGTAGGGTTAAATTAATATATATATTAAAAAAACATTATTTAGCCGTACAACAAAATATTTGCAAGTTAGTCGTCATTAGGCCACTCCCACCTCCCGCTGAGGGAGTCTCAACTGTGAACAGAATTATGGGTATCATATTTTGATTTTAAGTGAGTTTCAAATCTTCAGCAATTAACATCTGTTTAACTTTAATCTAAAAAGGAATCAAAGAGTATCTAATTTCCAATTTGCGGTAAATGAGTGAGTTATGCGTCATCACATTACCGTACAGTAAAACTGATAAGACGGATATTACGTAATGAGTACGTCAGCATTCCGTATTTCCTACTACCTCATCACCTATCAGTTTTTCTGTAATATTGGCTTTCCTTTGGTATATAACATAATAAATCTTGAAACCAACGATTAAGTACAGGCGTCTTCTGCTTACCCTACCTCCTATAATTTTATGAGCACTGTGTATACCGCAGTGGTCCGTGTAACCTTGCACAGTTCAATTTTCGTTTTTCGTTTTTGGTTTCTGAAAATCAAAAATTGAAATTTGACCGTCAATTTTCAATTTTCGTTTTTTTTTTCTGTAATCTCAAAATCGAAATTAAAATTTGACCGTCAATTTTCAATTTTTGATTCTGGGATTACAAAAACAAAAAAACGAAAATTGATATTTGACATTTAATTTTTAATTTTCGTTTTGCTTCGCGCAAAAATGAAAATCAAATATTGAAAATTGCTTCGACTTTCCGTTTTTCGGTTTTTAATTTTAACTTTGACGTATGAATATTGAGATTGCACATGTAAGTTATGATGTAACTTCCGGTATGACGAGTAAAATAGAAAATGCAAATCGTGTCGTATAAGAGGTGTGGAGCGTGACAGGCATGTGGCCCAACGGACGATCCTCGAGAGCTAATGTATTGATCGATTTGTTAAGGTATCTATACATTAATTGCCTTGGTTAGTTATCCACGGTAGATCGATCTGGATAAAACAATGATTAAGGCATATCCTCTAAATCAAACCAATTATTGAACAGGCTCAGCTACCTCATTACGCCAATCCACTAGCTGCAGGGATTGAGATACGACATCGCTGGCATAACTTTGATGTCAGGCTAAAATCGTCATCGAGACTCAAAGCAAAAACCGCGAGCTTGAGATACAGACATGCATGCTAATTCAATAATATCCAGGGATGAAATGTTCGAGATTGAGGGAACAACTTAAAAATCACTCAAATCACCAAAAAATATCTCAGTAAGTTAAAAGGAAACCCAGTGCGAGGATTCACAATTTACCTGGACTTGCGAAGATGTACAAGACAGGTATGGATAGATGGCGTCCTGCTGTTGTCATTGATTATAGGCATTGAGGTCTGAGCCAAACAGGATGCAGTCTTAGATTTTCTCATTTCTAAAAATACATGTTTAAAGTGCTACAAAATCGAGCAGCATTCATGCAGACAACCGATATTTGTTATTGATTTGGAAAATAGTATTCATAAAGATACCAACAGAGATTTAATACCAATAAAGTAAGCATCGCGGTGATGGGCCGCGAAATCTGTATATGAACGTGGCCCGTAGTAAGCCATCATTTGAAACAAGCACGCAATCGCCACGTTTGATGCTAGAGGTCTGAATGCTTCAATGCTTCAGATCCAATCTTCATTCTATGTTTTTGCGACCTGGATCGTTGGAGCGTTAAGATGCCCGTCAAAAATGCATCAGTCCTTTAAGGAGATACAGGAGATCATAATGCCTTTGCTATCGCTTCCTGTAGGCCATGCATAGAGCGTATATACCTACTAAATTTCGATTAGCAGGAATAATTATTTGTAGCGAAAATTAGAAAATTTCTAGAACTACGACAAGTCGACAGGATGGATGGGCACTTTTACTAGTTTACAATACTTGTTTAGTTTCTGCTGGACGAAAAGAACAAATATGGCTGTGGTATCGTTTGGCATACAAATTCATTATATTTGGGGGGTATACATGTACATAGGTTGAGGGAGAAATTTGTATGATATGAAAAAGGAAAATTGTGTGCGTATGGGTTTATTAGTGGGCTTGATCTCTGTATCCATTGATGTTGTAATAAATTGGGGCCAATATGAATGTGTGAGATGAATAGTATCGAGCTGACATGAGCCGGAGTTTATAGCAGGCGAGATAGAGTAGATTAGTCACGGACGATAAAGCGGAGGTTGTTAGTGTCTATGTGATATTGGTTCAAGGGACCATGTGTAGGAAGGTGTGGGGGAACGGATTGCAGCATGTCCTGCATGACCAGTGCCCATTGTACCACGATGGAGTGCCCAAGTAAATCCATCCATCCATCCATGTAGGCCTAAATATCAGCAGTAGGTTTACCCCTCGGCTCACTGGAAGTTTATGGCTCTTTGCAGGTTCAAATTGAAAGCCGATATACACCGTTTTTAATCGGTTCATTAGGATGATGGGGGAAGGGGATTTTATTACTCCCTCACCTCTCTCCCCCCCCCCCCACCTCCCTGTCCATCGACACTGGTTTGGGAGAGAGGCATTAACTTTTACAATAATGACTATTGACCGCCATTAGATAGGGAGAGTTATATATTATATATTAATTATCATCATACAGCTGTCTCTACAAATTTTCAAGCTGATTTTTCTTATTCTCACGGTTTTAGACGTTTTCGGAGTTCTTTCTGAAAAAATATTTCACTCTTCATAGAGATGTGCATCAGTAATCGCAATCTCAAAATCAGAGTTTTTCTTTATCATGCACTCTCACCCGGCAAGTCATACTACATGTCAACCACCTCGCTGGGGGTCTAATAACACCCCAGCCACCAGTCAGATTTTTGGACCGGATTCAGGGCCTTCGCGCACATCGCCGGAAGTGACATCATATATAGTAAAATAGATGTTTAACGAAAATTTTGATTACTTTTCAAGTCTGCATAATACCTCCGTTGACCTAGCGTTAAAAAGAATAATCTGGAGATAATTTTGCCTGTTTATCTGGACAGAGCATATGAAAAGTAGTTCGCTCATGTGCAACACTAAAGGAGTCGTTTGGTCGGATTCAAACTGAACCGTGCGTTGGTTGGTTTCCCCTATACGTCATAGCAACGTAGTAAAGGTCAACTTCCGCTATTGGAGGCAGGGATGTTATTGGAGCCTACGAAATGGAGCATGCGCTGTGGGGAGGTTGACTACATGTAGCGATCACGAAACAATGCATACAATAGCGAAGTCTGGGGACCAAAATGTGTTTAGACTGAGGACCAACCCTAATCCACATCAGCTGATAGTCGTAACCTATAGTATTGGTCCCTTCTACGGAGGGCCAATGATCGGCTGATGCAGCAACAACAACATTTCCCCAGTTAGATTTTGAAATCGAAAAAGAGGCCGCGCAATGTCATCGGCCAACTGGGACAGTCACGTTGTTGTGTATGAAGATTGCGGTGACTTCAAGAAATAGTGATCCAATGAGAATGCTTGTCTTAGTTCAAAATGGCGGGGTCGAATGACCAATAACTGAAGGGTAGACATCTGGAACAGTACACTATCACTGTCTGTTAACATCTTGATTTAATAGAGAGTATTACAGTCTGCTGATAGTCGGCTCCCGATGAACCCTAGTAGGAAAGTCTCGCTCATTCGCCGGCACTGTGGCGAGAGAAAGTATCGAGATAACGGTCAATCTGGAAATATCGGTTGAAATTGGGCGGGTAAATGTAAGTTTTTCCCTGAAGAAGCCAGATCGAGAGAAGGTAAGGTAAGATATATGCAACTTGACCATTTCTCGATCGGTTGAAAGTGAAGTTCATTCGATTTTCGAAGACAAGGGGATATAAAACCGGAGTTTTGTGAGCGTGGTGTGGCGACGGCGCCAACTTGAATGTCCTCCCTTCCTCTTTTATTACCAACCTCGACCCCCCTCACCCCTATAATCAACCTATTTAACCAATTAACAATGGTAACGAGCCCCTGTGGCTCCAGGGATCTATAGTGTAGTGAAACTCCTATATATTTCCCCCTACTAGTTTTCAATATTATGCTTCACACGTGCCTAAGCAATGCGATTTGTGCTTTTCATATTACTCCGCGGACCCAAAGCCTTGCGCGTGCGCAATTGACGCGTCAAAGTTAAAATAAAAAACGAGAAACGGACAAATCGAGGCAATTTTCAATATCTGATTTTTATTTTTGAGCCAAGTAAAACGAAAAACGAAAATTTAAAATTGTATGTCAAATTACAATCTTTGATTTTGTGAAACCGAAAACGAAAATTAACGATCAAATTTGAATTTTCCTACGAAGTAGGCTACCATTTGCAAATTATCTTACAGTTATCCGGTAATGAGCAGAGTGAGTCACTCTGTCAGTCAGTGCATCGGAATCCTTTCGTCGGCAAAATAAGAAGAACCATTGACATTAGAACCTTGATTTTTCGCATGAATGTGCATTAGGGCATTATTACTAACAAGTTCTCAGCTGACCGAAAATTTGATTTATAAATATTTTTTTATTATTTATTAATGGCTCAGCGAGTGAATAGTCATGCCCATCGGGAACCAATGATTCTATGTTTCATTGTGGTTGTTAAAGGTTCCCTAATACGGCATATCACGTTGGGCACACCAATTCTCGCAATCTCCTGGCTTCGACTGCATATACCTTTCGTCTAAACGGCTGCTAGCCTACAGCATTGGGCCCTGCTTCGGAGGGCCAATGTCTGGCTAATCCAAGGTACGTGTTTGACGGCAGATTTTGAGATCGAGAACGAGGCCATGCTTACGTCACGGGACCGGACACACGTGGTTTCGGGAATTTCTTACAGATCCAGCATGGCGGAGATCAGAGATGGCAACTCCGCTGAAAGTTCGGGAAAAGAATGTGTGCATTTGCTGTGGGAATAAAAATGTCAAGTTTTTTTTAATACAATCAGAGGCAGGGAAAAAGAAGAACTTGGAGAATTCATTATTCAAATACGTCGAGTTACGTATAACAAATGTTTGAGCAAGAGCTCGCTTCAACATCACATTCGGCTCCTGATATCGTCGGTCGCCATGATTGCTGTTTGAGGGAAGCCCTTTCATCCTAAAAATAGCGAGCCAATGAGAAAGCTGGTCTCCATTCAAAATGGCGCGGATCGAACGACCAATCGCTGGCGGAGTTCTGGTACACTATCACTGTCTGTTAATACCTAAATTAACTGACAGTAATAGAGTCTAAACGGCTGCAGGAATGATTAGATTTGGAGCTGTTTGTGAAAAGCGGAAAACGGATCGAGGCTTGGTGAATGCAATACTCGTAAAATCACCGAAGTTAAGCGACTTTGAGCTCGGTCAAGACTTGGATAGGTGACCTCATGCTGTACTGCTAGGCTGATAAGTGTGCAGGGTAATAGGAACTGAGGGCGATAATAGTTGCTACGCTAATGATTCACCAGTGGTGACATCTGGGAAAGTTAATAGTAACCACTGTCAATTACAGACTGCTATTTTGCGAAATCAAAAACAAAAGAAGCGGTCTTAAGCCCACGCGAATTATTCTACTCTCACCCTTGAGCACACCCACATAAGTAGTATAGAAAAACCCGAAAAAGGTCTTATTTTGCTGGAAAGGTAACTCTCGCATCCGACAGGGGGCGCAATTCCAGGTTAAAGTATAGGAAGCGGCCATTTACGGCCTTTGTCCTCTAGGCCACAAGGCCGTTATATTTCCGGCGACTTTTGACCTTATATTCTTCCACAATGATACGGTCTGCCGGTGATGCGGTCGCGGGAGAAAGCCTCCGTGGATAGAAAATAGTCCCATGGGTTGACTTCCAATGTTTATGTATACGGGGAATACCTAAATAGACGTTTTGGGGTGTAGGGGAGCCCCTAATGGTCCGATTGGGTCGAGTGAGGTATCCATGTGAAGCATTCGTGAGGGGGCATCCGATGGGCTGGGTCAACCTCCTCACAGCGCATGCTCCATTTCGCAGGCTCCATTACCATCCCTGCCACCAATAGCGGAAGTTGACCTTTACTACGTTGCTATGACGTATAGGGGAAACCAACCAAAACACGGTTGTTTGAATCCGGCCGAATAATTCCTTTAGCGTTGCACATGCTCTGTCCAGACAAACAGGGAAAATTATCTCCAGATAATTCTTTTTAACGCTAGGTCAACAGAGGTATTATGCAAACTTAAGAAGTAATCGAAATGTTCGGTAAACATTTATTTTACTATATATGATGTCACTTTCAGCGATGTGCGCGAAGGCCCCGAATCCGGTCCAAAAATCTAACTGGTGGCTGGGGTGTTATTAAACCCCCAGTGAGGTGGTTGGGGCTGGGTGTGGGGTTGAAATCGCATCATTCTGCGCATGCGCGGTGGACCAAAGGTATGGAAATATACGTTTTGGAGTCTAGGGTAGCCACTAATGGTCCAATGGAGTTGTGTGAGGTATCAATGTAAAGCACACGTGAGGAGGCATCTGATGGGCTGGGTGCGGGGTTGAAATATATCATCCTGCGCATGCGCGATAGACCAAGGGTATGGAAATAGACGTATTGGGATTTAGGAGAACCACTATTGGGCCGATTGAGTCGAGTGAGGTATTAATGTGAAACCTATGTGAGGGGGCATCTGCTTTGACTAGTGGCTCGTGCGTTGTCACCATTTTGCGCATGCGCACACAGGGAATTCTTGGAAAAGGGTATGGAAATAGACGTTTTGGAATCGAGGTAAACCCCTAATGGGTCGATGGAATCGTATGAGGTATCAATGTGAAGCACACATGAGGGGGCATCTGACTGGACTAGTGGCTCAGGCCTTCTCACCATTTTGCGCATGCGCAGACAGGGAATTGTGGGAACAGGGTATGGAAATAGACGTAGCACGTGGGAACGTATTTTTTCAGTTACATAATAACACTGCTGTCGTGTAGTTGGAATCAGTAGTCGTCCACTGAATACCTGTAAGATTTCTATAACCGCCGACTTCGTTGAAGTATTCTCTTGAGAGCTATTGCGATTGTTGAAATTCTGATAAATGAACGCGTCATCTCATGAAATCTTCAGTGGGTCTTTGACCATAACACGATGTTATGTCTAAAAAATCTCATACGGTGGTTAATGTTCTGATACTGGGCCTACTAGAACTTTGGGCTGCACAATTAATCTCGATATTTCAATGAGACGAAAATGAAATCCTTCGTTTGTCACAGCTGGGCTTTAAACTCATAATGGTGCGAGTCTTCTGAAAAAAAGGACAAAAACAGGCATTGGTGAATAGTAAAAGTATATTGTCACAAGAATTTACAGAAACTCCTCCTGATATAAAAGGCCTTCATTAGAAGTTTTAAATACTTTACAGTTTAGTACATATATAACTTTCCCCACCAAGGAGAATATTTCCGTCGCTATAGAACATCACTTATCACTTACAGTGTAAGACTATTAATAGAAAATATGACACATAACGCAATTAATAGCAATCGAATTGATTCTCCTCATTCATTTGTTTGAATTCATTATATATTCTCAAAGTGAAAGTGTTGGTTTTTTAACATTATAAACGTCCGAAGAGTGACAATATTATATGTTATATTTGTAGTACTAGCATTTACTATATCCTGGGTTAAATATGATGACTTTAATCAACGTCACAAACCATTATTGCAGAAACTTATAAAACAGGGCTATTCCACCAAGCGCCTCCACTCAAAGTTTCTTAAATTTGGAGATACATATCGCATGCTGATAGGAAAATACGAAGGTAGCGTGCAAGATCTATGGCGCTACGTTTCCTAACATGTGTCTAATTCCGCTTAACCCGAAGCTAGGGGCCGTATGAGCCTATGTACTTCAAGATCCTCATGGTACTCATATGAACAGTCACAATCAAAGGGTGACTGAGATACATCATTTTTTAGATGACGACTCTATAACGAATATTATGGACTAAGAATACTGATCAGCGATACGGATTTGATATTTTGGAACATCATGATGTCTTGCCGGCATCATTGAAAACTGTTGACCGCTTCTCTGTTGCAGAAAACAAGCCTATGTTTATGTATAATATGATTGTCTTTTTTAATTTGGTGCTAATACTGTTATATGGAAATGGAATAGGTCTTTGGATTATGGACGCGGATATTCTCTAATAGACGACGGCTAGATTACGAATGACGGACTTGATGCTTGTAATCTCAGAGAATGTGAAAGAAAGTGTTATATTTAACATTATGCTGTATAAGGAGCAGTACAATTTATAATGATGAATTCAACAACTGTAAAATGTTGTGCGGGTATTGCGCATGATACAGCATTATAATGTTATCAGAAAACGTGACAGTATCATATATATTACAGGAAGTTCATAAAATATGTATTCTATGAACTTATAGTATAACCAAAGCGGACAATATATAGCCATTTCTTTTTTCTTTCGGGTATACATACAGATTTTCAAGTTCATCCACTGAATTTTGCACCGAGGTATGTTTTCCAGTTGAAATTCATTCAGGACCTCTTTGCAAAAGCTATGAAAGATAAATATTTTAAACAATTGTAGCTATCGTATGACTTTTCTGATTTATTTTAATCAATATCGTTCAGTTTATTTGGGGCAAGAGCAGTTATTTCCCTGCCTCTAACCCTTTGCTGACCTATTAATATTCAGCTTACCTGTCTCCATGTTATCTCCGCTAAATGATTGAGAAACGTGATTTTCAAATAAATATTAACTTGGATGAGTGTGGGATAAGCTAGGAAACACCTTTTACCTTTAGCTAATTATTCATAAATTCTTGCTGACCCTATGATTAAAGAATAGCATTATGCTGTTAAGAATACGAAGGTTGAATTGTCGGAAAGAATGCTCTGATTGGCTGCCGAACATTCTGAATGACAGCTCCGCCAGACAGAGAATGACAGATGAGACAAAACAAAACGTTCATTCAACGTGACCACATTTTATGCTGCACTCACATTACAAATCACATGTTGCATCATCATAATCAAATAAACAACAACTTAAGCCAATTGAATTTAAATGAACAACCATCTAGCAAATCAGTATAAGTATATTCAGTCGGTCACAGAAAAAATCAAAAAGCAAATTTACAGTAATGAAAATATAAAGCCAATTGCGCTACAAATAAAATCAGTCCGTATTGGTAATCAAATTTATGAGAAGTCAGGCAGAATATTTCACAGAATTATGTACATGTGATATTATATGGATTTGATTCCATGAAAATGAAATTGTTTTGTCGTAATATAAATATGTCATAATTATACAGCTGTCTTTGAATTAATTTGTTCTTTTTTCCTTCACATTGATTCATAAGATTCATGAGGCGGACATTGTAAATGCAATAGGTGGAAAACAAGTCGACGCACCCTGTTATAGTCATGTTTATGACCAATGAAGATAAAGTGCGTAAAATTATAATAAAAGCAGATAAAGAGATCATATATTGCGAAACTGATCACGTCAAAGAACCACTCGTCCAGCTGTGCTAGTGTATTGCGCAATGAATCTCAACTATCCTCGTATCTATAAGCAGTTCTTGGCACCATGCCACGAGCTTGTTGTTGGTCATCCGTACACAGACCAGAAGTCTGCCAAGTAAAATATGGAAAGAAATTCAAAATGTCATGTAAAAATCAAATATAATGGTCTCATAATGTTGTGTGTGAGCATTTTGTCTGCAGTGATAACAGATGCTAGAAAAGTGAAAATTAATGATTACTTCATTAAGCACTTATTTGATTCATGAATTCATTTAATTTATGAACTTATTGTGATATGCATTGGAAATGTGGGGCCAAATGTATTTCCTTTTTTACTTTCATCCTACACTTTTTAGTAATAGGATTAGGAAAATGATATTCCAAAACAGATGTTATCATGGACGAATAGTATCATGGGTTCAGAATTCAGTACCTTGGAATTCCGTTACGCTGGAATTCATGTAAGGCATTAAGATAAGGCGTTAAGGCGTTCAGATAGGGCGATAAGGTATAAAAAAAACACACACAAAAGGTGATTTGCATCTCACGTATGAGATGTGCTTACTATGTTTCTCTACTTAAAACAGTAATGACTTGCAAATAAACGCTAACATAAAATTAATAAACCTGAACGTTTTTAACATAAACGGTAACATAAAAAAAATAAACCCATATATTTTACATATAGTCAGGTGATTGTACACTTTTTGATAAAAGCATGAAATTTTGCAGGATGATAGATAAGCACATATGATTCATTTTTGAATGACAATTCTGGCTTGAAAATCCGTATTTGGCCGCCATCTTGGATTTCAAAATGGCCGCCATCAAATACCACAAACAGGCATTTCTGCACTTCTGAGACACATAGGAAGCCAATTTAAAGTTGATCAACACAGTTTTGTTGAATCAGAACTGATGGAAATCGAGATGCTGGCCCCGTTTTCTTTTCAAAATGGTTGCCGAGAATCGTTTATTAGGGTTGCAAGCCAGAGGCTGCAAACCTCTTATTATTGGTATTGTTCTTATTATTAGGGTTGCAAGCCAGAGGCTGCAAACCTCTTATTATTGGTATTGTTCTTATTATTAGGGTTGCAAGCCAGAGGCTGCAAACCTCTTATTATTGGTATTGTTCTTATTATTAGGGTTGCAAGCCAGAGGCTGCAAACCTCTTATTATTGGTATTGTTCTTATTATTATTATTATTATTATTATTATTCCGCCGAATTTTGTGTCAATAGTATCCCGAGAACCGATGAACCGATCAAGTCGAAACTTCACACATATATTGGAGAATGTGAGATCTAATGCATATCAAAAGAAGAAACCGATTGGTCAAAAGCCCCGGCGGCCATCTTGGATTTACCCTCCAAAAAAATATTTCTTCAAAGATCTTCTTCTCCGGAACCGCTTGGTCGATTGACTCGAAATTTGGTACACATGATCTATGGATCTGGGGCTCTCAGATTATGACTCGACAATTTGCTGCGTAAAATAAAATGGCCGCCAATGACCAATCAAAATTGTCGGATTTTCAAATAACGGATTTGGATGGGGAAAGTGACTACATATATGCATTGAGATACGGCGATCACGAATATGTTAAAAGTTTGCTTCTAGGTCACGTGGTTTGGCCGCCATCTTGAATTTTGTCAGAAACTGAACACATCTTGTAAGGGCTATAACTCGGGAACTATAGGTGGTGCAGCCTTGCGCTTTGTTGCATTATATTGTCCAGAAGTAGCTCTTTCGGAAGTATGCCATCCATTGTTACGTAGCTTCAATAGTTTTGCCGCTATAGACGAATCAAAATTGTCAAATTTTCAGACAATGCCGAACATCACCTAATTTGAGAAGTACATTTGTGTAATATTACACGAAGGACGAGCCGGATTATTCTGAAATTTGGCATACATACTCGCTGTATAACTGCTACGATGACTGTAAAATTTCAGCATGATCGCATAATTAGTTTCAGAGGTATGGTAGAACGTGACATTTGAGTAGGTCTGAGCTTATGACTGAAACTATACTTAACAAAAGCAGACTGTGAGAAGCGCTATCTCCGGGCGACTAATTTCCAAGCTCAACTTTCTCCAATCAAGTCATAGTCTGGACTCCAGGGACCGTTTTCTGTACCTATTTCAACGTACTAACATTTTGATTTCGATGAAGGAGCCATCTAGGGCGAAAACAAAGGTCAGAAACGTGTTCTCCACGTGCTGCTGACCAAGAAAAAGTGTTTTTGGAAGCTCTAAATTCATTTATTATGGGTCATTATTAGGGTTGCAAGCCAGAGGCTGCAAACCTCTTATTATTGGTATCGTCCTTATTAGGGTTGCAAGCCAGAGGCTGCAAACCTCTTATTATTGGTATTGTTCTTATTATTATTAGGGTTGCAAGCCAGAGGCTGCAAACCTCTTATTATTGGTATTGTTCTTATTATTATTATTAGGGTTGCAAGCCAGAGGCTGCAAACCTCTTATTATTGGTATTGTTCTTATTATTAGGGTTGCAAGCCAGAGGCTGCAAACCTCTTATTATTGGTAATATTATTTTTATTATTATTCCGCCAGATTTTGTGACCTGTTTTTCTTCAACACCGCTGTAGCGATATAGTTGAAACTTCGCATATTCGTTGGGAATGGGGAGATCTAATGCATATCCAAAGAAGAAGCCGATTGGTCAAAAGCTCCGGCGGCCATCTTGGATTTACCCTCAAAAAAAAGTTTTTTTCAAAGATCTTCTCCTCTGAAACCGCTAGGTCGATTGAGTCGAAATTTGGTACACATGATCTATGGATCTGGGGCTCTCAGATTATGACTCGACAATTTGCTGCGTAAAACAAAATGGCCGCCATTGACCAATCAAAATTGTCGGTTTTTCAAATGACGGATTTGGACGGAGAAAGTGGCTACATATATGCATTGTGATATGGCGATCACGAATATGTAAAGATTATGGTCCTCGATCACGTGGTTTGGCCGCCATCTTGAATTTTGTCAGAAACTGAACACATCTTGTAAGGGCTATAACTCGGGAACTATAGGTGGTGCAGCCTTGCGGTTTGTTGCATTATATTGTCCAGGAGCAGCTCTTTCGGAAATATGCCAACCATTTTCACCTAGCTTCAATAGTATCCCCGCTATTCTCAGATGTAAATCCCCCAAATTTGCGAATTGACAGATTGTCCTTCAGTGGTAGCTATCTAGGTTAGATCTAAAAGGAATAAATAACGTTTTGCCAAATCGGCTTCCAGGTCTAAAACTACTGCTGTTGGTTCAACGCCTGCGATATGTGCTTGCAACCCGAGGATTGCCGCTCGCGGCTATATTTATTATTATTATTATTATTATTCCGCCGAATTTTGTGTCAATAGTATCCCGAGAACCGATGAACCGATGAAGTCGAAACTTCACACATATATTGGAGAATGGGAGATCTAATGCATATCAAAAGAAGAAGCCGATTGGTCAAAAGCCCCGGCGGCCATCTTGGATTTACCCTCCAAAATAATATTTCTTCAAAGATCTTCTTCTCTGGAACCGCTTGGTCGATTGACTCGAAATTTGGTACACATGATCTATGGATCTGGGACTCTCGGATTATGACTCGACAATTTGCTGCGTCAAACAAAATGGCCGCCAATGACCAATCAAAATTATCGGATTTTCAAATGACGGATTTGGACGGGGAAAGTGGCTACATATATGTATTACGATATGGTGATCACGAATATGCAAAAATTTTTGTCCTCGGTCACGTGGTGTGGCCGCCATCTTGAATTTTGTCAGAAACGGAGCACATCTTGTAGAGCCTATATCTCTGGAACTACCAGAGGTACAGCCTAGCAGTTTGTTGCATTATGTTGTACAGGAGCAGCTCTTTCGGAAATATGTCAACCATTTTCATCTATCTGCAATAGTTTTTCCGCTATTCTCTGTCGTATTTTACCCAAATTTGTCAATTATCGGATTTTCATGTAACAGATTTTGATAGCGAAAGTAACTATATGTACGTTATGGGACACGCCGATGCTGAATATGGCAGGTTCGTGGTGCATGAGCCCACTAGATCTAATTAATACCCAAAGAAGAAGCCGATTGGTCAGATGCTTTGGCGGCCATCTTGGATTTACCCTAAAACCGTCCAAGATCTTCTTCCCTGGAACCACTGGACCGATTGCCTCGAAACTTGGAACACATGTTTGATGAACCCGGGGCTCCCAAATTATGATTCGAAAAGTTGTTCCGTAAATTAAAATGGCCGCCATTGACCAATCAAAATTGTCGGATTTTCAAATGACGGATTTGGACGGGGAAAGTGGCTACATATATGCATTCCGATATGGCGATCACGATTATGCAAAAGTTTTGCTCCTAGGTTACGTCGTTTGGCCACCATCTTGAATTTTGTCAGAAACTGAATACATCTTGTAAGGGCTATAACTCGGGAACTATAGGTGGTGCAGCCTTGCGGTTTGTTGCATTATATTGTCCAGGAGCAGCTCTTTCGGAAATATCCATCCATTTTTATGTAGCTTCAATAGTTTTGCCGCTATAGAGGAATCAAAATTGTCAAATTTTCAGACAATGCCGAAAATCACCTAATTTGAGAAGTAATTCTGTTCAATATTACACAAACAACGAGTCGGGTTATTCTGAGTTTTGGTATAGGTACTCCTTGTATAACTGCTATGTTGACAGTGAAATTGCAGGATGATCGTATTAATAGTTCCGAAGCTATGGTAGAACGTGAAATTTGAGTAGGTCTGAGCATATGGCTGAAAGTAAACTTCTCAAAAGCACACTGTGAGAAGCGCTATCTCCCGGCCACTAAATTCCAAGCTCAACTTTCTCCATTCAGGTCTTTGTCTGGACTCCAGGGACCGTTTTCTGTACCTATTTCAACGTACTAACATTTTGATTTCGTTGAAGGAGCCGTCTAGGGCGAAAACAAAGGTCAGAAACGTGTTTCCCACGTGTTCTTGACCAAGAAAAGGTGTTTTTTGAAGCTCTAAATTCATTTATTAGGGGGCCTTATTAGGGTTGCAAGCCAGAGGCTGCAAACCTCTTATTATTGGTATTATTATTTTTCTTCTTCCGCCGGATTTTGTGGCAAAATTTCCTCAGCCGCCTTTCAACCGATGAAGCTGAAACTTCGCACATGTGTTGGGGAAGGTGAGATCTAATGCATACCAAAAGATGAAGCTGATTGGTCAGATGCTTTGGCGGCCATCTTGGATTTAGCCTAAAACCTTCCAAGATCTTCTTCTCTGGAACCGCTGGGTCGATTGACTCGAAACTTGGTACACGTGATCTCTGGATCTGGGGCTCTCAAATTACGATTTGAAAATTTGCTCCGTAAAACAAACTGGCCGCCATTGACCAATCAAAATTGTTGATTTTTCAAGTAACGGATTTGGACGGGGAAAGTGGCTATATATATGCATTGTGATATGGCGATCACGAATATGTAAACGTTATGGTCCTCGGTCACGTGGTTTGGCCGCCATCTTGAATTTTGTCAGAAACTGAATACATCTTGTAAGGGCTATAACTCGGGAACTATAGGTGGTGCAGCCTTGCGGTTTGTTGCATTATATTGTCCAGGAGCAGCTCTTTCGGAAATATCCATCCATTTTTATGTAGCTTCAATAGTTTTGCCGCTATAGAGGAATCAAAATTGTCAAATTTTCAGACAATGCCGAAAATCACCTAATTTGAGAAGTAATTCTGTTCAATATTACACAAACAACGAGTCGGGTTATTCTGAGTTTTGGTATAGGTACTCCTTGTATAACTGCTATGTTGACAGTGAAATTGCAGGATGATCGTATTAATAGTTCCGAAGCTATGGTAGAACGTGAAATTTGAGTAGGTCTGAGCATATGGCTGAAAGTAAACTTCTCAAAAGCACACTGTGAGAAGCGCTATCTCCCGGCCACTAAATTCCAAGCTCAACTTTCTCCATTCAGGTCTTTGTCTGGACTCCAGGGACCGTTTTCTGTACCTATTTCAACGTACTAACATTTCGATTTCGATGAAGGAGCTGTCTAGGGCGAAAACAAAGGTCAGAAACGTGTTTCCCACGTGTTGTTGACCAAGAAAAGGTGTTTTTTGAAGCTCTAAATTCATTTATTAGGGGGCCTTATTAGGGTTGCAAGCCAGAGGCTGCAAACCTCTTATTATTGGTATTATTATTTTTCTTCTTCCGCCGGATTTTGTGGCAAAATTTCCTCAGCCGCCTTTCAACCGATGAAGCTGAAACTTCGCACATGTGTTGGGGAAGGTGAGATCTAATGCATACCAAAAGATGAAGCTGATTGGTCAGATGCTTTGGCGGCCATCTTGGATTTAGCCTAAAACCTTCCAAGATCTTCTTCTCTGGAACCGCTGGGTCGATTGACTCGAAACTTGGTACACGTGATCTCTGGATCTGGGGCTCTCAAATTACGATTTGAAAATTTGCTCCGTAAAACAAAATGGCCGCCATTGACCAATGAAAATTGTCGGATTTTCATTTAACGGATTTGGGCAGGGAAAGTGGCTACATATATGCATTGCCATATGGCGATCAAGAATATGCAGAAATTGTGGTCCTCGGTCACGTGGTTTGGCCGCCATCTTGAATTTTGTCAGAAAATGAACACATCTTTTAGGGTCGAAACTCTGGAACTATAGGTGGTACAGCCTTGCAGTTTGTTGCATTATATTGTCCAGGAGAAGAAGAAGGAAGTATGTTAACCATGTCAACATAGCTTCAATAGTGTCCCCGCTATTCCCAGATGTAAATCACCCAAATTTGCGAATTGACAGATTGTTCTTCAGTGGTAACTATGCAGGTTAGATCTAAAAGGATTAAATAACGTTTTGCCAAATCGGCTTCCAGGTCTAAAACTACTGTTGTTGGTTCATTGCCTGCGATATGTGCTTGCAACCCGAGGATTGCCGCTCGCGGCTATATTTATTATTATTATTATTCCGCCGAATTTTGTGTCAATAGTATCCCGAGAACCGATGAACCGATCAAGTCGAAACTTCACACATATATTGGAGAATGTGAGATCTAATGCATATCAAAAGAAGAAACCGATTGGTCAAAAGCCCCGGCGGCCATCTTAGATTTACCCTCCAAAAAAATATTTCTTCAAAGATCTTCTTCTCTGGAACCGCTTGGTCGATTGACTCGAAATTTGGTACACATGATCTATGGATCTGGAGCTCTCAGATTATGACTCGATAATTTGCTGCGTAAAATAAAATGGCCGCCAATGACCAATCAAAATTGTCGGATTTTCAAATAACGGATTTGGATGGGAAAAGTGACTACATATATGCATTGGGATACGGCGATCACGAATATGTTAAAAGTTTGCTTCTAGGTTACGTGGTTTGGCCGCCATCTTGAATTTTGTCGAAAACGGAACACATATTGTACCGGCTATAACTCGGGAACTATAGGTGGTACAGCCTTGCAGCTTGTTGCATTATATTGTCCAGGAGCAGCTCTTTCGGAAGTATGTCAACGGTTTCCGCCTAGCTGCAATAGTTTTCCCGTTATTCTCCATCGAATTTCGACAAAGCTGGTCAATTATGGGATTTTCATGTAACAGATTTCGATAGCGGAAGTGACTATATGTGTGTTATTGGACACGCTGATGCTGAATATAGTGGATTCATGGTACTTGAGCCCATTAGATGTAATGAATACCCAAATAAGAAGCCGATTGGTCGGATGCTTTGGCGGCGATCTTGGATTTACCCTAAAACCTTCCAAGATCTTCTCCTCTGGAACCACTGAACCGATTGCCTCGAAACTTGGCACACATGTTCGATGAAACTGGGGCTCCCAAATTATGATATGAAAAGTTGTTCCGTAAATTTGAATGGCCGCCATTGACCAATCAAAATTGTCGGATTTTCAAATGACGGATTTGGACGGGGAAAGTGGCCACATATATGCATTCCGATATGGCGATCACGAATATGCAAAAGTTTTGCTTCTAGGTCACGTCGTTTGGCCGCCATCTTGAATTTTATCAGAAACGGAGCACATCTTCAACGTACCTTTAATAGTTTTCCCTCTATTCTCAGA
The DNA here is from genome assembly GCA_036873755.1 of Hanleya hanleyi. Taxonomy (NCBI): domain Eukaryota; kingdom Metazoa; phylum Mollusca; class Polyplacophora; order Lepidopleurida; family Hanleyidae; genus Hanleya; species Hanleya hanleyi. Next base: position 21,488 of record JAVTVY010054133.1, read on the forward strand.
TGTAAATCATCCAAATTTGCGAATTGATAGATTGTTCTTCAGCGGTAACTATGTAGGTTAGATCTAAGAGGAAGCAAATGACGTTTTGCCAAATAGGATGGCTTCCAGGTCTAAAACTACTGCTGTTGGCATTTCTGTGCGATATGTGCTTGCAACCCGAGGATTGCCGCTCGCGGCTATTATTTATTCTTATTCTTCTCCCTGATTTTGTGATTGCTAAATCTCAGCAGCCATCAGGTCGATCATGCTCAAACTTCACACACATATTAGACATGTGGAGATCTAGTGCATATTGAAAATTGGTTGTGATTGGTCGCGGGGTTCAGCGGCCATCTTGGATTTACCCTGCACAAAAATATTTTTTCAAAGATCTTCTTCTCTGGAACCGCTTGGTCGATTGAGTCGAAATTTGGCACACATGATCTATGGATCTGGGGCTCTCAGATTATGATTCGAAAATTTGCTGCGTAAAACAAAATGGCCGCCATTGACCAATCAAAATTGTCGGTTTTTCAACTGACGGATTTTGACGGAAATAGTAGCTACATATAGGCATTCCGATATGACGATCACGAATATGCAAAAATTTTGCTTCTAGATCCGGTGGTTTGGCCGCCATTTTGAATTTTGTGAAAAACGGAACACATGTTTGAAGAGCTGTAACTCTTGAACCGTGGGAGATGCAGGTTTCTAATTTGTTGCATTCTATTCTCCAGAAGCAGCTCTTTCACAAATGTGGCATTCATTTTATCGTAGCTCTAATAGTTTTACCGCTATAGAGGAATCAAAGTTGTCAGATTTTCAAATAATGCCGAAAATCACATAATTTGAGAAGTAATTTTGTTCAATATTACACAAGCAACGAGTCGGATTATTCTTAGTTTTGGCACACATACTCCTTGTATTAAGGATGTGATGACAGAGAAATTACATCGTGATCGTTCAAATGGTTTCAGAGGTATGATAGAACGTAAAATTTGAGTAGGTGTGAGCATCTGACTGAAACTATACTTTACAAAAGCAGACTGTGAGAAGCGCTATCTCCGGGCGACCAATTTCCAAGCTTAACTTTCTCCATTCAAGTCTTTGTCTGGACTCCAGGGACCGTTTTCTGTACCTATTTCAACGTACTAACATTTTCGGTTCGATGAAGGAGCCATCTAGGGCGCAAACAAAGGCCAGAAACGTGTTCCCCGCGTGCTGCTGACTAAGAAAAAGTGTTTTTTGAAGCTCTAAATCCATTTTTGAATTTTTGGCATGTTGCCAACAGTTGAGTAAATGAGCCTGCACGTTCCACTGAGGGGGGGGGGGGTGTGTGGCTAGACGGCTGTTAAACGTACACCATAAGTATCTGCGCATGAAATATGGCTACCGCGATTGCAAAGACAGCCTAGATATGGAAGCCATCATAACTGCTTGCAGTTCTAGTTATTCTTATTCTTCTCCCTGATTTTGTGATTGCTAAATCTCAGCAGCCATCAGGTCGATCATGCTCAAACTTCACACACATATTAGACATGTGGAGATCTAGTGCATATTGAAAATTGGTAGTGATTGGTCACGGGGTTCAGCGGCCATCTTGGATTTACCCTGCACAAAAATATTTTTTCAAAGATCTTCTTCTCTGGAACCGCTTGGTCGATTGAGTCGAAATTTGGCACACATGATCTATGGATCTGGGGCTCTCAGATTATGATTCGAAAATTTGCTGCGTAAAACAAAATGGCCGCCATTGACCAATCAAAATTGTCGGTTTTTCAACTGACGGATTTTGACGGAAATAGTAGCTACATATAGGCATTCCGATATGACGATCACGAATATGCAAAAATTTTGCTTCTAGATCCGGTGGTTTGGCCGCCATTTTGAATTTTGTGAAAAACGGAACACATGTTTGAAGAGCTGTAACTCTTGAACCGTGGGAGATGCAGGTTTCTAATTTGTTGCATTCTATTCTCCAGAAGCAGCTCTTTCATAAATGTGCCATTCATTTTATCGTAGCTCTAATAGTTTTACCGCTATAGAGGAATCAATGTTGTCAGATTTTCAAATAATGCCGAAAATCACATAATTTGAGAAGTAATTTTGTTCAATATTACACAAGCAACGAGTAGGATTATTCTTAGTTTTGGCACACATACTCCTTGTATTAAGGATGTGATGACAGAGAAATTACATCGTGATCGTTCAAATGATTTCAGAGGTATGATAGAACGTAAAATTTGAGTAGGTGTGAGCATCTGACTGAAACTATACTTTACAAAAGCAGACTGTGAGAAGCGCTATCTCCGGGCGACCAATTTCCAAGCTTAACTTTCTCCATTCAAGTCTTTGTCTGGACTCCAGGGACCGTTTTCTGTACCTATTTCAACGTACTAACATTTTCGGTTCGATGAAGGAGCCATCTAGGGCGCAAACAAAGGCCAGAAACGTGTTCCCCGCGTGCTGCTGACTAAGAAAACGTGTTTTTTGAAGCTCTAAATCCATTTTTGAATTTTTGGCATGTTGCCAACAGTTGAGTAAATGAGCCTGCACGTTCCACGGAGGGGGTGGGGTGGCTAGACGGATGCTAATCGTGCACCATAAGTATCTGCGCATGAAATATGGCTATCGCAATTGCAAAGACAGCCTAGATATGGAAGCCTTCATAACTGCTTGCAGTTCTAGTTATTATTCTTATTCTTCTCCGTGATTTTGTGATTGCTAAATGTCAGCAACCATCCGGCCGATCATGCTCATACTTCACACACATATTAGACATGTCGAGATCTAGTGCATATTGAAAATTGATTATGATTGGTCGAAGGGTTGAGCGGCCATCTTGGATTTACCATGCAAAAAAATATTTTTTCAAAGATCTTCTTCTCTGGAACCGCTTGGTCGATTGAGTCGAAATTTGGTACACATGATCTATGGATCTGGGGCTCTCAGATTATGATTCGAAAATTTGCTGCGTAAAACAAAATGGCCGCCATTGACCAATCAAAATTGTCGGGTTTTCAACTGACGGATTTTGACGGAAATAGTAGCTACATATAGGCATTCCGATATGACGATCACGAATATGCAAAAATTTTGCTTCTAGGTCCGGTGGTTTGGCCGCCATTTTGAATTTTGTGAAAAACGGAACACATGTTTGAAGAGCTGTAACTCTTGAACCGTGGGAGATGCAGGTTTATAATTTGTTGCATTCTATTCTCCAGAAGCAGCTCTTTCACAAATGTGCATTCATTTTATCGTAGCTCTAATAGTTTTACCGCTATAGAGGAATCAAAGTTGTCAGATTTTCAAATAATGCCGAAAATCACATAATTTGAGAAGTAATTTTGTTCAATATTACACAAGCAACGAGTCGGATTATTCTTAGTTTTGGCACACATACTCCTTGTATTAAGGATGTGATGACAGAGAAATTACATCGTGATCGTTCAAATGGTTTCAGAGGTATGATAGAACGTAAAATTTGAGTAGGTGTGAGCATCTGACTGAAACTATACTTTACAAAAGCAGACTGTGAGAAGCGCTATCTCCGGGCGAATAATTTCCAAGCTTAACTTTCTCCATTCAAGTCTTTGTCTGGACTCCAGGGACCGGTTTCTGTACCTATTTCAACGTACTAACATTTTCGGTTCGATGAAGGAGCCATCTAGGGCGCAAACAAAGGCCAGAAACGTGTTCCCCGCGTGCTGCTGACTAAGAAAAAGTGTTTTTTGAAGCTCTAAATCCATTTTTGAATTTTTGGCATGTTGCCAACAGTTGAGTAAATGAGCCTGCACGTTCCACTGAGGGGGGGGGGGGGTGTGGCTAGACGGCTGTTAAACGTACACCATAAGTATCTGCGCATGAAATATGGCTACCGCGATTGCAAAGACAGCCTAGATATGGAAGCCATCATAACTGCTTGCAGTTCTAGTTATTCTTATTCTTCTCCCTGATTTTGTGATTGCTAAATCTCAGCAGCCATCAGGTCGATCATGCTCAAACTTCACACACATATTAGACATGTGGATATCTAGTGCATATTGAAAATTGGTTGTGATTGGTCACGGGGTTCAGCGGCCATCTTGGATTTACCCTGCACAAAAATATTTTTTCAAAGATCTTCTCTGGAACCGCTTGGTCGATTGAGTCGAAATTTGGCACACATGATCTATGGATCTGGGGCTCTCAGATTATGATTCGAAAATTTGCTGCGTAAAACAAAATGGCCGCCATTGACCAATCAAAATTGTCGGTTTTTCAACTGACGGATTTTGACGGAAATAGTAGCTACATATAGGCATTCCGATATGACGATCACGAATATGCAAAAATTTTGCTTCTAGGTCCGGTGGTTTGGCCGCCATTTTGAATTTTGTGAAAAACGGAACACATGTTTGAAGAGCTGTAACTCTTGAACCGTGGGAGATGCAGGTTTATAATTTGTTGCATTCTATTCTCCAGAAGCAGCTCTTTCACAAATGTGCATTCATTTTATCGTAGCTCTAATAGTTTTACCGCTATAGAGGAATCAAAGTTGTCAGATTTTCAAATAATGCCGAAAATCACATAATTTGAGAAGTAATTTTGTTCAATATTACACAAGCAACGAGTCGGATTATTCTTAGTTTTGGCACACATACTCCTTGTATTAAGGATGTGATGACAGAGAAATTACATCGTGATCGTTCAAATGGTTTCAGAGGTATGATAGAACGTAAAATTTGAGTAGGTGTGAGCATCTGACTGAAACTATACTTTACAAAAGCAGACTGTGAGAAGCGCTATCTCCGGGCGACCAATTTCCAAGCTTAACTTTCTCCATTCAAGTCTTTGTCTGGACTCCAGGGACCGGTTTCTGTACCTATTTCAACGTACTAACATTTTCGGTTCGATGAAGGAGCCATCTAGGGCGCAAACAAAGGCCAGAAACGTGTTCCCCGCGTGCTGCTGACTAAGAAAAAGTGTTTTTTGAAGCTCTAAATCCATTTTTGAATTTTTGGCATGTTGCCAACAGTTGAGTAAATGAGCCTGCACGTTCCACTGAGGGGGGGGGGGTGTGGCTAGACGGCTGTTAAACGTACACCATAAGTATCTGCGCATGAAATATGGCTACCGCGATTGCAAAGACAGCCTAGATATGGAAGCCATCATAACTGCTTGCAGTTCTAGTTAGGGTTGCAAGCCAGAGGCTGCAAACCTCTTATTATTGGTATTGTTCTTATTATTATTATTATTATTATTATTCCGCCGAATTTTGTGTCAATAGTATCCCGAGAACCGATGACCCGATCAAGTCGAAACTTCACACATATATTGGAGAATGTGAGATCTAATGCATATCAAAAGAAGAAACCGATTGGTCAAAAGCCCCGGCGGCCATCTTGGATTTACCCTCCAAAAAAATATTTCTTCAAAGATCTTCTTCTCGGGAACCGCTTGGTCGATTGACTCGAAATTTGGTACACATGATCTATGGATCTGGCGCTCTCAGATTATGACTCGACAATTTGCTGCGTAAAATAAAATGGCCGCCAATGACCAATCAAAATTGTCGGATTTTCAAATAACGGATTTGGATGGGAAAAGTGACTACATATATGCATTGGGATACAGCGATCACGAATACGTTAAAAGTTTGCTTCTAGGTCACATGGTTTGGCCGCCATCTTGAATTTTGTCGAAAACGGAACACATATTGTACCGGCTATAACTCGGGAACTATAGGTGGTACAGCCTTGCAGCTTGTTGCATTATATTGTCCAGGAGCAGCTCTTTCGGAAGTATGTCAACGGTTTCCGCCTAGCTGCAATAGTTTTCCCGTTATTCTCCATCGAATTTCGACAAAGCTGGTCAATTATGGGATTTTCATGTAACAGATTTCGATAGCGGAAGTGACTATATGTGTGTTATTGGACACGCTGATGCTGAATATAGTGGATTCATGGTACTTGAGCCCATTAGATGTAATGAATACCCAAATAAGAAGCCGATTGGTCGGATGCTTTGGCGGCGATCTTGGATTTACCCTAAAACCTTCCAAGATCTTCTCCTCTGGAACCACTGAACCGATTGCCTCGAAACTTGGCACACATGTTCGATGAAACTGGGGCTCCCAAATTATGATATGAAAAGTTGTTCCGTAAATTTGAATGGCCGCCATTGACCAATCAAAATTGTCGGATTTTCAAATGACGGATTTGGACGGGGAAAGTGGCCACATATATGCATTCCGATATGGCGATCACGAATATGCAAAAGTTTTGCTTCTAGGTCACGTCGTTTGGCCGCCATCTTGAATTTTATCAGAAACGGAGCACATCTTCAACGTACCTTTAATAGTTTTCCCTCTATTCTCAGATGTAAATCATCCAAATTTGCGAATTGATAGATTGTTCTTCAGCGGTAACTATGTAGGTTAGATCTAAGAGGAAGCAAATGACGTTTTGCCAAATAGGATGGCTTCCAGGTCTAAAACTACTGCTGTTGGCATTGCCTGCGATATGTGCTTGCAACCCGAGGATTGCCGCTCGCGGCTATATTTATTCTTATTCTTCTCCCTGATTTTGTGATTGCTAAATCTCAGCAGCCATCAGGTCGATCATGCTCAAACTTCACACACATATTAGACATGTGGAGATCTAGTGCATATTGAAAATTGGTTGTGATTGGTCACGGGGTTCAGCGGCCATCTTGGATTTACCCTGCACAAAAATATTTTTTCAAAGATCTTCTTCTCTGGAACCGCTTGGTCGATTGAGTCGAAATTTGGCACACATGATCTATGGATCTGGGGCTCTCAGCTTATGATTCGAAAATTTGCTGCGTAAAACAAAATGGCCGCCATTGACCAATCAAAATTGTCGGTTTTTCAACTGACGGATTTTGACGGAAATAGTAGCTACATATAGGCATTCCGATATGACGATCACGAATATGCAAAAATTTTGCTTCTAGGTCCGGTGGTTTGGCCGCCATTTTGAATTTTGTGAAAAACGGAACACATGTTTGAAGAGCTGTAACTCTTGAACCGTGGGAGATGCAGGTTTCTAATTTGTTGCATTCTATTCTCCAGAAGCAGCTCTTTCACAAATGTGCATTCATTTTATCGTAGCTCTAATAGTTTTACCGCTATAGAGGAATCAAAGTTGTCAGATTTTCAAATAATGCCGAAAATCACATAATTTGAGAAGTAATTTTGTTCAATATTACACAAGCAACGAGTCGGATTATTCTTAGTTTTGGCACACATACTCCTTGTATTAAGGATGTGATGACAGAGAAATTACATCGTGATCGTTCAAATGGTTTCAGAGGTATGATAGAACGTAAAATTTGAGTAGGTGTGAGCATCTGACTGAAACTATACTTTACAAAAGCAGACTGTGAGAAGCGCTATCTCCGGGCGACCAATTTCCAAGCTTAACTTTCTCCATTCAAGTCTTTGTCTGGACTCCAGGGACCGGTTTCTGTACCTATTTCAACGTACTAACATTTTCGGTTCGATGAAGGAGCCATCTAGGGCGCAAACAAAGGCCAGAAACGTGTTCCCCGCGTGCTGCTGACTAAGAAAAAGTGTTTTTTGAAGCTCTAAATCCATTTTTGAATTTTTGGCATGTTGCCAACAGTTGAGTAAATGAGCCTGCACGTTCCACTGAGGGGAGGGGGGTGTGGCTAGACGGCTGTTAAACGTACACCATAAGTATCTGCGCATGAAATATGGCTACCGCGATTGCAAAGACAGCCTAGATATGGAAGCCATCATAACTGCTTGCAGTTCTAGTTATTCTTATTCTTCTCCCTGATTTTGTGATTGCTAAATCTCAGCAGCCATCAGGTCGATCATGCTCAAACTTCACACACATATTAGACATGTGGAGATCTAGTGCATCTTGAAAATTGGTTGTGATTGGTCGCGGGGTTCAGCGGCCATCTTGGATTTACCCTGCAAAAAAATATTTTTTCAAAGATCTTCTTCTCTGGAACCGCTTGGTCGATT
>JAVTVY010054134.1:0-30479 GCA_036873755.1 Hanleya hanleyi
TGTTCCGGTAGTATACAGTCATGAGGTCACTCAGGCCACCATATGCCCTATGCCGTAGCCTAGGAGGATGGCCTAGCTACAAAAATCAGTATTTAATTTCAGTTAATATCTTAGCATGGCCTGCCATTTTTCTCCCCAAAATACCGGTACCCCATAGTTTCAGTGAACTTTTTCAGATTAGATCCTTAATGTTCCGTTACTATTGACCCAAATATCTATTCAGGCAACCCTGGGCCCTATATCAGGGCCTCTATATATACGCTACCTACAGAATCCCACATTGAATTCCAGTTATTATCCGTAACATGGCCGGCAATTGTCGCTTGACACCCGGGTACCCCCTAATTTGGATCAACTTTTTCAGCTCATACCTTTTCTGTTTCGGAAGTATTACTTCATAAGGAGAATCAGGCCACCATATGCTCTATGCCGTAGTCTAGGAGGATGGACTAGCTACATAAATCAGCAATTAATTTCAGCTAATATCCTTAGCATGGCTTGCAATTTTTATCCCCAAAATACCGGTATTCCATAGTTTGAGTGAACTTTTTCAGATTAGATCCCTTCTGTTCCGTTACTATTGCCCCAAATATCTATTCAGGCCACCTTGAGCTCTACGTCATGGACTAGATAAATTGACTAGCTACAAAATTCCACCTTGAATTCCACTTATTATCCGGAGCATAACCAGAAATTCTCACATGACATTCGGGTACCCCGAAAATTTCCATGCACTTTTTCATCTGAATTGATTTCTGTTCCGGTAGTATACAGTCATGAGGGCACTCACGCCACCATACGCCCTATACCGTAGCCTAGGAGGATGGACTGGCTACATAAAGCAACATTTAATTTCGGTTAAAATCCTTAGCATGGCCTGCAATTTTTCGCCCCAAAATACCGGTACCCCAAAATTTGAATCATCTTTTTCCACTTACATCCTCCCTGTTGTGTTGCTGTATACCCGAATATGCAAGCAGGCCACCTTGTGCTCTAAGTCATGCACTATATGAATTTACTAGCTACAAAATTCCACGTTGAATTCTACTTATTATCCAGAGCATAACTAGAAATTCTCACATGAAATTCGGGTACCCCCAAAATTTCCATGCACTTTTTCATCTGAATTGCTTTCTGTTCCGGTAGTATACAGTCATGAGGGCACTCAGGCCACCATATGCCCTATGCCATAGCCTAGGAGGATGGACTAGCTACATAAATCAGCATTTGGGAAGTTGATGCTGGGTCGACATCGGATCTTACAGACTAGTCTTTTGTGTTAAATGCCGTCATTTACATCTGACGACGATACAGCTCACCAATCTCCAATGTACGAGTAGTCACAGCGAAACAGCTCTCCAATTACCAGTATACGAGTTGTCAGAGCATTTCCATCATAGCTCTCTAGATTTGTATCTAATACCGCTTATGCCGGTGTTAGGGGCCGTGTGGTCATATCATCGAAGTTGCCACATGAACAGGTACAATAAAAGCGTACCTGAGATACAACACATATCACGAACTTTTAGATTCTTGGTATGTGCTTTAGAATAGGTTAGCCAGAGGACTATTCTGTGAAGTCATGTGACGCAGTCAGTATGTCGGCACCTCATCCCACTTCCCTTATATGTGTTGTAATTTTTTCCTGTACATGGCGAGAGTCTGCTGGTGGACGTTTCGTCCCCGAGGCCCGCCCCCTGTACAGACCTTTTGGTCTTTGATATATGTTGGCACTTGTGGGAAGTTGATGCTGGGTCGACATCGGATCTTACAGACTAGTCTTTTGTGTTGAATGCCGTCATTTACATCTGACGACGATACAGCTCACCAATCTCCAATGTACGAGTTGTCACAGCGAAACAGCTCACCAATTACCAGTATACGAGTTGTCAGAGCATTTCCATCATAGCTCTCTAGATTTGTATCTAATACCGCTTATGCCGGTGCTAGGGGCCGTGTGGTCATATCATCCAAGTTGCTACATGAACAGGTACAATAAAAGCGTACCTGAGATACAACACATATCACGAATCTTTAGATTCTTGGTATGTGCTTTAGAATAGGTTAACCAGAAGACTATTCTGTGAAGTCATGTGACGCAGTCAGTATGTCGGCACCTCTTCCCACTTCCCTTATATGTGTTGTAATTTTTTCCTGTATATGGCGAGATTCTGCTGGTGGACGTTTCGTCCCCGAGGCCCGCCCCCTGTACAGACCTTTGGTCTTTGATATATGTTGGCATTTGTGGGAAGTTGATGCTGGGTCGACATCGGGCCTTACAGACTAGTCTTTTGTGTTAATTGCCGTCATTTACATCTGACGACGATACAGCTCACCAATCTCCAATGTACGAGTTGTCACAGCGAAACAGCTCACCAATTACCAGTATACGAGTTGTCAGAGCATTTCCATCATAGCTCTCTAGATTTGTATCTAATACCGCTTATGCCGGTGCTAGGGGCCGTGTGGTCATATTATCGAAGTTGCCACATGAACAGGTACAATAAAAGCGTACCTGAGATACAACACATATCACGAATTTTTAGATTCTTGGTATGTGCTTTAGAATAGGTTAACCAGAGGACTATTCTGTGAAGTCATGTAACGCAGTCAGTATGTCGGCACCTCTTCCCACTTCCCTTATATGTGTTGTAATTTAATTGCAGTTATTATCCTTAACATGGCCTGCAATTTGTCTCCACAAAATACCGGTACCCAATAGTTTGAGTGAACTTTTTTGGCTTAGATTATTTCTGCTCCATTACTATAGACCCAAATATCTATTCATGCCACACTGGGCCCTATGCAGGGCCTGTATATATTTGCTAGCCATAGAATCCCACAAGCAATTTCAATTATTATCCGAGGCATGGCCAGCAATTCTCACATGACATTCGGGTACTCCCATAATTTGGAGAAATATTTTCAGCTCATACCCGTTCTGTTCCGGAGGTATAACGTCATAAGGTGAATCAGGCCACCATGTCACCTATGCCATAACCTAGGAGCATGTCCTAGCTACAAAAATCAACATTGATTTTTTTGTTGTCCTCAGCATGGCCTGCATTTCCCCCTAAAATTACAGGCACCTCACATTTTTAGCGAACTTTTTCAGCTTACATCTTTCCTGCTCTGTTTCATGCAAAGGACCCCATATTGAATTCCGTTTAATATCCGTAGCATAGTCAGCAATTTTCACATGACATTCGGGTACCCCCATAATTTTGATGAACTTTTCCCACTGAGTTTCTTCCTGTTCCGGTAGTATACAGCCATACACACATTCAGGCCACCACGTGCCCTATGTCATAGCCTAGGAGCATGGACTAGCGAAAGAAATCAATACTGAATTTCAGTTATTATCCCTAGCATGGCCTGCAACATTTCCTAAGAAATACCGGTACCGCAAAATTTTAATCATCTTTTTCCTCTTACAACCTTTCTGTTCTGGTACTGTATATCCCAATATCAATTCAGGCCCCCTTGTGATCTGTGTCATGGCCTACATATATTGGCTATCTAGAGAACCCCACATTGAATTCCATTTATTATCCATAGCATAGTCAGTAATTTTCACATCACATTCGGGTACCCCCATAATTTGCACGAACTTTTTTAAATGAGTTCCTTTCTGTTTCTGTAATATACAGTCATAAGGACATTCAGGCCACCATGTGCCGTATACCGTAGCCTGGGAGCATAGAATAGCTACAGAAATCAAAACAACATTTCAGATATTATGTCTTGCATGGCCTGCAATTCTTCCCCCAAAATACGGGTATCCCAAAATTTGAATCATCTTTTTTTACTTACATGCTTTCTGTCCTGTTACTGTATACCCAAATAACCATTCAGGCCGCCTTGCGATCTATGCCATGGCCTCTATGTATTGGCTAGCTACAAAATTTCACATTGAATTGTAGTTATTATCCATAGCATACCCAGCAATTCTCACAAGACATTCGCGTACCCCCTCGATTTGGATGAACTTTTTCAACTGAGTTTCTTTCTGTCCCCATAGTATACAGGCATACGGACATTCAGGCTACGATGTGCCCTATGCCGTAACCTAGGAGCATGCACGAGCTAAAGAAATCAACACAAAATTCCAGTTATTATCCCTAGCATGGCCTGCAACTTTTCCCGAAAAATTCCGGTAACACAAAATTTTAATCATCTTTTTCGACTTACATCCTTTATATTCTGTTACTGTATATCCGAATATCTACTCAGGCCACCTTATTATCCATGTCATGGTCTACATATATTGGCTAGCCAGAAAATTTCACATTGAATTGTAGTTATTATCCATAGCATACACAGCAATTCTCACATGACATTCGCGTACCCCCTTAATCTGGATGAACCTTTTCAACTGGGTTTCTTTCTGTTCCTGTAGTATAGAGCCATACGGACACTCAGGCCACCATATGCCATATGCCATAGCCTATAAGCATGCACTAGCTAAAGAAATCTACACTAAATTCCAGTTATTATCTCTAGCATGGCCTGCAACTTTTCCCAAAAAATACCGGTACCCCAAATTTTTAATCACCCCTTTCAACTAACATCCTTTCTGGGTTGTTACTGTATTATCCAAATATCTATTCAGGCCAACTTGTAATCTATGTCATGGCCTACATATATTGGTTATGTAGAAAACCCCATACTGAATTCCAGTTAATATCCGTAGCATATTCAGCAATTTTCCACATGACATTCGGGTACCCGCATAATTTGGATAAATTTTTCCCACTGAGTTTCTTTCTGTTCCGGTAGTATACAGCCATACATACATTCTGGCCACCATGTGCCCTATGCCATAGCCTAGGAGCATGTACTAGCGAAAGAAATCAATACTAAATTCCGGTTATCATCCCTAGCATGGCCTGCAACTTTTCCCCAAAAGTACGGGTACCGCAAAATTTTAATCATCTTTTTCCACTTACTTCCTTTCTGTTCTGGTACTGTATATCCCAATATCAATTCAGGCCCCCTTGTGATCTGTGTCATGGCCTACATATATTGGCTATCCAGAAAACCCCACATTGAATTCCAGTTATTATCCGCATCATAGCCAGCAATTTCACATGACATTTGGGTACCCCCATAATTTGCTGTTCCTTTCTGTTCCGGTAGTATACAGTCATAAGCACATTCAGACCACCATGTGCCCTATGCCATAGCCTAGGAGCATGTACTGGCTACAGCAATCAAGATTAAATTCCAGTTAGTATCCCTAGCATGGCCTGCAAGTTTCTATCCAAATATACCGGTACCCCTAAATTTTTATAATTTGTTTTTCACCTACATCCTCCCTTTTCTGTTGCTGTTTACCCAAATATGCATTCAGGCCAGCTTGTGTTCTATGTCATGGCCTAGATACATTGACTAGTTACAAAATCCCACATTGAATTCCGCTTATTATCAGTAGCATAACCAGAAATTCTCACATGACATTCGGGTACACTCATAATTTCCATGCACTTTTTCATCTGAATTGCTTTCTGTTCCGAAAGTATACAGTCATGCATGAGGGCACTCGGGCCACCAAATGCCCTAGCTACAGAAATCATCATTGAATTTTAGTTATCATCCTTAGCATGGCCTGCAATTTTTCTCCCAAAAATAGTTTGAGTGAACTTTTTTTGCTTATATTCTTTCTGTTCCGTTACTATAGACGCAAATATCTATTCAGGCCACCCTGGGTCCTCATTTGCGTACACTTCGCCATCCATAAGATGGCTTGCGAATCGTGTGTCTCCATTATCGCGGAGCGATATCCGGTGTTTTACCGGATTCTGTTCGGCCTTCATCCGGCGAAGAACAGACTCGAAAACTCTGATAAATTACAGGTTTTCATACATACCCCGGAAACACATATTGCCTGGGCTAACAAAATATATAGGTATGAATAACTTTCGTATCATACAAGAGGTGTGGTAAATCTGTAATTTTGAAGAAGTAGATCATCACATCACTCGAAAATGGCGGGTTACGTTGTAGTCTGGATAGTTACGTTGGGGTTACGTCGGTACACTTTAGCTGATTGGCTGACGAAGTCACGTGGTATTGATTTATGAAAATTCCCTCTAGCAGTTGCCGAAAGTAGTCTGAAATGGATACACACGATCCCAGGGTCAGTCTTACTCCGTATAGATGACCGAAATGGTTACAGGTTGCCTGGGTCCTATGTGAGGGCCTGTATTATTGGCTAGCCATAGAATTCCACATGGAATTTCAGTTTTTATCCATAGCATGGCCAGCAATTCTCACATGACATTCGGGTACTCCCATAATTTGGAGAAATATTTTCAGCTCATTACAACACATATAAGGGAAATGGGAAGAGGTCCCGACACACTGACTGCGTCACATGACCATATTTTATGGTCCATGCAAGTGCTAATACTGGCTCCACACCAACTTATGGTGTTGGTCAACACCAGTGAAGGCTGTTGCATATATTTGGTGTTGGTGCAACCTGAACACCATTTACTGGTGTTGAGCTCAACACCTTATTTGGTTGTGCATTAACTTTCAATTTTACTGAGCCTTATTTTTAACACAATTTGACCTTTAAAATAAACAAATGCCGCCTGCCGAGCACGTCGTACCGACCACTATGCGCTGAAATGTGGCGTGTGAAAATGTGACGAAATGTATCGAGTAAAAATATCCTGACAACGGTCTGCATATATTTGCTAAAAATACGAAAACCTCTGAAATAAAACAAAACTCATCTTCTTAAACCACATCTACCAATTTATTTTTATGGCCAAATACTATACTAACATGACAGAATATTATAGTCATATATGGGCCAGTTATGTTCTCAAATTCTATCATCAGTCATACCATTTTCATTGAATAAACTTTGTATAATCCAATTCGGTCTCCATCAATCCTAATCACTTTCTCCCGTGTTCAAGCAGACAAGTCTCATTTTACGTTATGCATCAACTCTACAAGGCCTGGGCTTTTCGCACGTATCCTCACCGTAGCAGGGTGGGGCAGGTTAACTATTATCTCATACCTTCATTTAGAGAGCTCAATGAGACAATGTACCAAAAACATCCAACATGGCCCCCACTATCACGTTACATTTTGTATGTACGCAATTTTATGGCTCAAACTTCATCATGAATTAGTAAATAATCATCCCGCGTGAAAAGTTTTTCCCATTATTATTTGCAGAAAAGGTGAACAAATCAATAACAAAGAAGGAATCATCTCTTACCCCCTCATAACATACATTTTGAATTATCCCATCATTCTCTGCTTGGGGGTTATGTAAATAGGCTTATAAAGTCACGGATTGTCAGCTTTCAATTTTGCTTAGTTCCGTAAACAGTATAGAACGTTTGGTGGCTGAAGGTGGTGACGGAGGTGGGGGGCATCAGGCCAGATAGGGATAAAGCTTATGAACAATGTTGAAGCATTTTGCGCAATCAAACCATTTCTCAATCGTAATCTTATTAAATTTAATACATACGACAACATTGTTCAGTTTACCAGCACCATACCATTACTATATCTGTGTTACGCTGAATGGCATCCTTTCTTACAGCCACAACCTTACAAATCTTCCTCTCCATTACCATCGTTAAAAATATACCACATATCTAGGAAATTTCTTTTCCATGGCGATAAGTATAACATCACATTTAACTTATCAACTTGCTAAATACAGTATTCTTCATGCACTCTCTAAAAAAACTTCATTTAAAATTTTACACAAGTAAGAATAAAAATTCATCCCACTCACATTGAGTGAAATCCATTAAAAGGAGGTTTTCCCTTTGGATGGATTTCGTTGCCAACAGTCTTGCTGCCTGCAGCTCTATTGTCTTGATCCGAGCCGTTTGGTATATTGTGGCGTAATGCTCAGGTATTCCCCAACCCTTTGTCAGCCCGGCTACACCAGTTTAATGAGAATTTCTGGTTTATATTCTCATGCAGTTACCTTATATATATTTTATGAACGACTCAAATATTTACGAACAATAATCAGTTATATTAATATATAAACCTACTTTAAAACTGCCAATACTCCAAAAAAATCAGGGTACAATAACTAAGGGAGTAACCACAAAAACATATTGCAAAAAAAACATTATTACTTGGGAAAGCAAGCGTTACCACTTGTTAAGGAAACTTTCCTGAATAAATACAGAATATGTTTAACTTGCGGAACTGTTATCAACTATACATTTGTGACAAAATGAGAAATGAACATAACTATATGGTAGTGAAAGAACTTTGAGGAATATGTGTTGTGTTTTTGGCCTAACGGACCTTCATATAAGACAAATTTTACATCATATCTATTCCTTTCATATAGTTACAACACGTATCTTCCCGTGTTCACAGACGAACTACCGTTATCTACAAGTTATGTGTGTAACAAATATTTTTTTGCGCTACTGCATCATCTCAACATTCAATTACCGAACAAGCCATGTGGCTGTGTGTGAGTTTGTGTGTGTTTGTGTGCAACTCTATTCACGAAATATAATAACCTAAACCATTATTTGCGTTAGCGGTTAGCTGTTTTTATTTCACGTAACTATTGCACTTCAACCCTACCTGTCCTGCATGGGGGGAGGGGGTAGGTACCAAACTTTCTGCGCTATCTCCAGAAGTAGGAAAAATGGAGAGCTGAAACTCCTTTACTTTATTGTTTATCATATATTTGACTCTATTTGGCAGGCCACCCCACTTCCAGCAGCGCAGTATCATAGGTAAATTCAAGATGGCGGTCACGTGGTGTACCAGAAAAGTGACGTTTTTGTCATATATCTTCAAAATTTCTGCTTTTTCGAAATGAAAAGTGGGCAGAAACTATTTTATTACACATCACATTATTATTTACTAATTTACCATGCAGTTTTTGCGGGGAAATTGCATAAATAAAAAATTCTGGAAATCCGACCGAAAATCCACCCAAAATTGCTGTTTTTGAAAATGACGTCACCGTGACGTCATCAAAGCGGTCATCTTTGATGTTTTTACATTTTCTGGTAGAGCTATACCCAAGGGTCTAGTGTGGTAAGTTTTAGCTCCCAAGCTCAAGTCAATTTTAAAGAAATATGACGAAAACAGAACTTCTCTGGTACCCTCACATGGGCGCCATTTCAAATTTACCCATGATCCTATGCTCAGCATATCATGTAAATAGGCTTAAAGATCACCCCAATCTGATAATCTAAAAAGTCACGGAGTCCGAAATTGGAGCAAAAAAACAACATGAAGGGGCGGGAAGTGCCCCCTCCCCAGGCCAGGTAGGGTTTAACAACATTCCAAGCGTTTTGACATATTTCTGTATTATCAAAATATGACACCTTTAACCAAAACAATTTTTCAGTATCGTTCAGCATCAAACCCACCGAATTTGGATATGTAACACTCGTTTTTGTTAAATTTGTTATATTTTACATGTAAAGGGAAATCCTTCCAACAACATCACCGAAAACATACAAATGCCTATTTTCTAATACTCGTAATACATTTTTCACAAATCTCCTGTCCATGAAAATTCATAATACAAAATTTCATCATTCTCTCTCTCAAGCTAACAACTATTGAAGTAAACACGAGCAAATTATAATTTCGGTATCAAAACGCAACCCACTAAGGAAAATATTACAGTCAAATCAAACACCTGCTCTCATTCAAGTTTGAGTTGAAGTCTATTCCACTCAAGTTTAACTTACACAACTTTAGTGGGTCTCTACGGTGGCCCGTAGGGGACATTCATGTTTTTTACCTTTTAGGTGTTTTTCTCTGACCTTTTCGTGTTTTCCTTCGACTTTTCCGTGTTTTCTTTCGATTTTTTCGTGTTTTTCTTCGACTTTTCAGAGTTCTTGTTCGAATTTTCTGTGTTTTCTTTCGAAAACATCGCGAAATGAAAAAAATTGTGAAATACTTTCCACCGCGGTGAAATACTTTCCACCACGGTGGAAAATACTTTCCACCGCGGTGGGAAATATTTATCACCGCGGTGAAAAATACTTTCCACCGCGGTGGGAAATACTTTCCACCGCGGTGGGAAACACTTTTCACCGCGGTGAGAAGTACTTTCCACCGCGGTGTAAAAGTTTCCACCGCGGTGTAAAAGTTTTAACCGCCGTGTAAAAGTTTCCACCGCGGTGTAAAAGTTTCCACCGCGGTGAAAAATGTTTTCCACCACGGTGGAAAGTATTTCTCACCGCGGTGGAAAGTATTTCCCACCGCGGTGGAAAGTACTTTTCACCGCGGTGATAAATATTTCCCACCGCGGTGGAAAGTATTTCACCGCGGTGGAAAGTATTTCACAATTTGTTTTCATTTCGCGATGTTTTCGAAAGAAAACACAGAAAATTCGATCGAAAAAAACACACGAAAAAGTCGAAGGAAAACACGGAAAAGTCGAAGGAAAACACGAAAAAGTCAGAGAAAAACACCTAAAAGGTAAAAAACATGAATGTCCCATACGGGCCACCATAATGAAAGGATATATTCCTGCGACAGGTCGGCCACATCAACCTTAAGAAGATGGATCCCCCACCCCGCCTTGTCGATACCAGCATTACGGACACAAACATCAGTCATCTTAAGAAAGAAATTCATCGTGAAGCAGGAACTGTTCATCGCTATCATACACCCAGACTTCCTCAATCTCACCATTGTCCCATTCTGAAGTTTTCACAATATAGGGCATTCCACTTTCATGGGATGCAGTCTTTACCCTGCCGAACGGTCAGATACCTCCAACCCCAATCTCCCCGCCCCCTTCTCCGACCGCATACACATGCCCATCCTTACACACACTTTGTCTTATATTTATGGTTTAACCCTCTCTGTACCGTATCTGTACAATTGTAACGAGAGAAAAGAAGATCCCCGATTGCCTGTCAATGGCATACGAGCATTGTAAATTGATAGACATGTTCATCATATTACATCTTGTTTGGAAGCTCTGAGTATCGTCTTTGAAACTACGTAGACGAAGGTAAGTATATAGCTTCATTCATGTTACCTGGACAGATGGACACATTGTCGTGTTCTCTTTCCCCACAATTCATGGAACATGTGTGTAGACTAGGGACATTATCATGGTTATTGTCCGGTTCTCTATCACCAATTCATTGGTACAAGCATATGCAGTCTGGGAAGGTTATTGTCCGGTTCTCTATCACCAATTCATTGGTACAAGCATATGCAGTCTGGGAAGGTTATTGTGCGGTTCTCTATCACCAATTCATTGGTACAAGCATATGCAGTCTGGGAAGGTTATTGTCCGGTTCTCTATCACCAATTCATTGGTACAAGCATATGCAGTCTGGGAAGGTTATTGTCCGGTTCTCTATCACCAATTCATTGGTACAAGCATATGCAGTCTGGGAAGGTTATTGTCCGGTTCTCTAACTCAATTCATGGGGGCAAGCATATGCAGACTGGGGACGTTATTTTCCTGGTCTCTAACCTAAATTCTTTGGGACACGAATATGTAGAATAGGGACGTTAGTTTCCGGTTCTCTAACCTTAATTCATTGGGGGGCAAGCATTTGCAGACTTGGGACGTTTGCCGGGTTAAATAAATTAAATCAATTGGGATAAGCATATGCATACTGGCATATGTAAACTTGGAACGTCACTGCCCGGTTTCTTAACCCCAATTCATTGGAGTAAGCATATGCAGACTGTGAACGTTGTTGCCCGGTTCTCTACCATCAGTTAATCAGGGTAAGCATATGCAGAGTTTGAACGTTATTGTCCGGTCCTATAACCGCAATTCAATGAAGTAGGGAAATGCAGACTGGGGACTTTATCGCCAATTTCATTAACCTCATTGACTGGGGCAAGTATATGCAGACTGGAGATATTATTGTCCGGTTTCCTAACCTCAATTCCTCACTGCAGATTGGGGACGTTATAGCCCGGTTCTCTAATCTCAGGTCTTTAAGCCCAAGTCCCACTTAAGCGAAAAATTTTACGAAACTTTGCGATGTATTGGTCGTAATGTTTCGTAATAAATCGCTTTACAAAAGCCGGGTTTTCCCGTCATTTGGGGCGAATAGATACGACATGTTTTACGAATAATTACGACTATTTGCGATGCAGTTACAAAGAAATACGATACTTTTACGACAGTTAGCGATATTCGCACCCATATTTAGGCGAATCAGAGCGAAACAGTTGCGAATATGTGCGATGTATTTGCGAACATTTACGAAGTGCATACGACTACTTGCCATTATTTCACGATGTCTTGCGAATACGTACGAAGGTTTTACGACGTTTTTAGGACGTTGTTATGACAGGTTGGGTCAAATGTTTACGATTTCTTCGTATACAATCGTTTCCTAAGTAAAGCCCAAGTCCCACTTAGGCGAATTCCTTTACGAAGCTTGACGATTTAAGATCGTAAGTATTGGTAAGATTCTCGCAAGCTATTCGTAAAGACATTCGCCAATTTCAAAATGTTCAAAAAATTCGCCAAGCAATGCGATTTTGCCTTAAGTCTCAAATATTCGTAATTTTATCGTAAACAATCGTAAGTCGTCGTAACTACGTTGTAGTGCATCGTAATTAAGTCGTAATTTAATCGCCTTATTTGTAACAGTTCCGTTAATAATCGTCAAGAGAAAAATAAACACTAATAGTTACGATAACTTACGACAGGAAACGATGGTATACGAAGTAATCGTAAACATTTTACCCAAACTGTCATAACAACGTCGTAAAAACGTCGTAAAACCTTCGTACGTATTCGCGAGACATCGTGAAATAATGGCAAGTAGTCGTATGCACTTCGTAAATGTTCGCAAATACATCGCACATATTCGCAACTGTATCGCACTGATTCGCCTAAATTTGGGTGCGAATATCGCTAACTGTTGTAAAAGTATCGTATTTCTTTGTAACTGCATCGCAAATAGTCGTAATTACTCGTAAAACATGTCGTATCTATTCGCCCCAAATGACGGGAAAACCGGTTTTTGTAAAGCGATTTATTACGAAACATTACGACCAATACATCGCAAAGTTTCGTAAACAACTTCGCTTAAGTGGGACTTGGGCTTTATCGTAACTATTAGTATTTATTTTTCATTTGACGATTATTAACGGAACTGTTACCAATAAGGCGATTAAATTGCGACTTAATTACGATGCATTACAACGTAGTTACGACGACTTACGATAAAATTACGAATATTTGAGACTTAAGGCAAAATCGCATTGCTTGGCGAATTTTTTGAACATTTTGAAATTGACGCGGCGATAAAACCGTGGCGACGATTTTCTTACGAATTGAAGCGATGGCTTACGAATCATGGCGAATGTCTTTACGAATAGCTTGCGAGAATCTTACCAATACTTACGATCTTAAATCGTCAAGCTTCGTAAAGGAATTCGCCTAAGTGGGACTTGGGCTTTTTTAGGCAAGCATATGCAGAGAGAAGACGTTATAGTCCGGTCCCCTAATCTTAATTCATTGGGGCAAGCCTATGCGGACTTGGGACGTCATTGCCGTGTTTCCTAACCTCAGTTCATTGGGACAATCATATACATACTGGGATATGTATACTTGGAACGTTATTGTCCAGTTCCCTAACCTAAATTCATTGGGGCAGGCATATACATAATGGGATATGTATATCTGAAAAGTTATTGTCCAGTTCTCTAACCTCAATTCATTGGGGCAAGCATATACATACTGGGATATGTTTACTTGAAACGTTATTGTCCGGTTCTCTAACCTCAATTCATTGAGGCAAGCATATGCAGACGGGGGATGTTATTGTCCGGATCTCTAAACTCAGTTCATCAATGCAGCCTGGAATGTTTTTGTCCGGTTCTGTTACCCCAATTCATTGAAGCAAGCATTTGCAGACTGTGAACGTTGCTGCCCGGTTCCCTACCATCACTTCATTTGGGTAAGCATATTCGAGAAGTCCACGCCTCGTCAGTTTGCTGTTCCCCCCTCGGCACTGTGAGCAGGCTCACTTTAAGTTAACATTGAGAAATACGGGAAAATCTCCGTAAATATAAAACTCAATTTTCCTGGCCGCTGTTTTTTGCATATTTGGTGGCGATATTCATTTCATAAAACATACGAAAGTTTCAGAATTTCAGAATTTTCAACGGACAGAAACACATATATTCACCAAAACGAACTTTCGGCAATGTTAAAGCATACAAAGCATACAAGTCAGTCAGAGGAGGGAGGAAAAGTTAACATTATAAGCGTCTAGTCCGTCATTCATAATTCAGCCGTCGTCCATTAGAGAATATCCGCGTCCATAATCCAAAGACCTATTCCATATTCCATATAACAGTATTAGCACCAAATTCAAAAAGACAATCATAGTATACATAAACATAGGCTTGTTTATTCTTCTGTTCTCGCTCAGGGTGGACTTCTCCAATGCAGAGTTTGAACGTTATTGCCCGGTTCTCTAACCGCAATTCCATGAAGTTGGCAACTGCAGACTGGGGACGTTATCGCCAATGTCTTTAACCTCAATCCATTTTGGGGAAAGCATATACATGTTCAGGCTGGGAACGTTATTTCCCGGTTCTCTAACCCCAATGCATTGGGCAAGCATTTACAGACTGGGGGCGTTATTGCCCGGTTCTTTAATCTCAATTCATTGGGACAAGCATATGCACACTGGGGACGTTATTGCCCGATTTTCTAACCTCAATTCATTGGGACAAAAAAATGCAGCTTGAAACGTTATTGCCCGGTTTTCTAACCTCAATTTATTGGGACAAGCATATGCAGACTGAGGACGTTATTGCCCTGTATTCTAACGTCAATTTATTGGGACAAGCATATGCACACTGGGGACGTTATTGCCAGGTTTTCCAACCTCAATTCATTGGGACAAGCATATGCAGACTGAGGACGTTATTGCTCGGTATTCTAACCTCAATTCATTGGGACAAGCATATGCACACTGGGGACGTTATTGCCCGGTTTTCCAACCTCAATTGATTGGGACAAGCATATGCAGACTGAGGACGCTATTCCTGGATTCTCTTACCGCAATTCATCAAAGCAGACTGAGGACGTTATTGTTAAGTTATCTAACCTTAATTCAATGAGGCAGGAAAATGCAGGCTGTGGACGTTATTGTCAATTTCTTTAACCTCAATTCATTGGGGCGAGCATATACAGACACGGAACGTTAATGCCAGGTTTCCTGTCCCAATAACCTAACACAATTCAACCACAGTAAAAACCGTTTCTTGGATTTTTGCGTAACTGAGGTAAATTTTCTTTGAAATTCTTAAGTAAGAAATCACGATTTTGTCTTTATAACACAACGGTTCCAAACAAATGACAAGGAAGTGTAGCTACATCAAAAAGAAAAGTTCGAAAAAGCTTTTGACATCTCTTAACTATTATTAAATCCTCATATTATTTCTAAACTAGCGTACTCAATATTTTCTTCTTTTCAAAAAAAAAAAAAAATGGGAGTGGCACAAGAATGATATTCTTATATTTTCTTATATTGTTAAGAAATAATTTATTGTGTGGCTCCCACTTCAAGTGTATTTTTAATTAAGAAGAAATAATGTTTATGCTTTGTCAAAAAAAAAATAATAGGCTTTACCATTTTGAGGAGAAACAAAAATATTCCTCCAACTCACAGGTGGCCAAACATACACGTCGTTTGTTCGGATACCGGTATTATAAAAGATGAAATTGGAATTTCTCATTTGAGATTATTCTTAAAAGTCAAATTAAATTTAGTTAAGCAAATATCCAAGAAAACTGTTTTTAGTGTGTTGGGGCAAGCATATGCAGGCTGGATATATTATTGCCAAATTCTCTGTCCATATATACCCCAATTATTGGGGCAAGCATATGCAGACTAGGAACGATATTGCCACGTTCTCTGTTCTTGTGATTTCCTCTGAATCACATAATTTGCCTAATTTACTCTCCGGACACGAATTTAAATTACCATATTACCTGCCAAGATAATCAAGATAATCAGGTACGAACGTCCTGAACATTTTGTGATGAAATATGTTTCATTCTCCATTTTACGGTGATCGATATAGGAGACATTGACATTGGCTTTTCCATTTTTTAGATTTGTTAATTATTTTTTCAGCCTTCCTTCTTTTCTTATACTTCATGAATCCGTTTCAAGTTCATCAGTTGATTTTGTTCAAACTTTAGACATTTCTACATATCGCTGCAAACTTACTTTCTCATCGAAAGCCAACTTGATATATTGGAAAGTTGAAAATTGCGAAATACTTGTACCACGGTGGACGGGATCTGTTAATAATCTCTATTTTCGCTCGGAAAAATGGTTTTCATCAATGTGAGTAGAATTTTGATGAAAGCACAAAGCAGGAATCTAGAATGGATTTCTGGAAATGACAGAAAATCCAATAAAATCTAAACTAAGCTTGGAACTGTTTCACAGAATAACTGAGAAAATATAGAAAGCTGAAAAAGAAAAGAAATCACAAAATAAGAAAAACTGACAGAAATGCTCATGTTCCCTATGGGTCACCATACCATTTGATAGGGCGTTATCCTACAGCGGCATCAGAGTGGCCTCTCCCAGAAAACAATGGCATGTATTCGATTGTATTGATCCGCACATTCTGCATGCAGTATTTTACGAAGAGGGATTTTATGTCATTGAAGAATAATGTTGTAGAATTCCACAGAGCCGTGCACCGTGTTCTCGGCACGCATAGATATCGACGTGACCATGTTTGCCTTCCCATGGTACGTACAAAACCATTTGACGGTCGTCGCCTTAACGGAATAGCGATCAATACATCACATGGAATGGTCGTTCTCAGCAATAAACCGAAGAAGGCTTATATTTTTTATATTTTATAGCTATACAAACGTATGACCAGAAAATGAATAACCCGTCAGTAATATATCAACTATATCTTCTCTATGACAAACCAAAGGCGATCAATTAAAACTGATTTTTTTTGTCATTTAATGCGGTGTTCAGTTCACCACGATCGCTGAATTATTGACCAGATAATGGTCGCACTTGGTATTTGATGGACTACTGAATAAATCATGCTAGTATTGTTAATGTATGCTTGGAATGGTAAATGACACGGATGAATAAGGGGCAGATATACATGCCCACTGATGTATAGTGACATGTTACTGGTACCTAACACAAGCTCCCCATTGACAGTTCGGAATAGGAGCAGTTGATGTTGCCATCTAAAAAGCAATTACCAGTGTACATGTGACGATCGTATAGAAACAAGCACAGGGACCGTCAGATCTCAGTTATGTCCATTATTATGAAGACGATAGCAAAAATTGACAGGATTAGCAATAAATTGGTGTAAATCTCAACACTGATTAAATATTCTGCTGCACCTACCTTTAATCACCTGGTCATGTGACCTAGCTAGCAGTCTATCTGACTACAGTCTATGTCGCCTATACAATTCTGTTTACAGTCGTCCAAATGCACTGCGAAAGGAATCGATGAATACACAACTCTTCGATGTAGCTAACGGGGCTGCATTCTATAAGCCAGTCACTTGATCGAAAACCACATGTGTGTGTGGACATATTTACAAGTCAATCACATATATGATTTCAAGACATTGAAATGCAGAGAAAATCAGAATATTTTGTATTACCCTTAGCATGTTTTGTGTCTAGGACTGCTATCATATTTTTATAAAGAATACTGCAGTATAGTTTATCGAATTGAATTAATTTATCCACCAGAGATCCGATTTTGCCCTTAATTTCCATTAAAACGAACCCAATCGTTGATCCAAAATATTCTTCGTCAATTTTTAATGTCGTCAGTCGCTGTACAGAATGAAATGGTTATATATCATGGTCGAAACAGGACCTGCGCTAGAAAATGTTTACTAACTGGAAATTTCACGGAGGGGTGGTGTTCTCATAGAGTCAACAGTCCGAACCATTGAGACATCGGATCATTCGGATGACCGTAAGCAATCCGTATTACTGATGGAAACAGCTAGATTGCGTCATTGCACAACGATTGTAGAAGTTATTGCAAAATCGGCCAGCGTGAAGCCCAAGTTTCAAACTTTTCACAATGATAATGGCTGCACTGTTATAAATCCCACCGTAAATTCACAGTTAAATGTACTGGCAGAAAAGGTGCCAGTACATTCAACTGTAAAATTACGTTGCACCGTATTTTACAATTACCGCTTTTTAACAGGCTTTGAACTGTAAAATGTTGCGCAGTATTTATTAACAACCGTTTAATGACAGGCATTGTCCTGTAATTTACAATTTTCGTTTTTTTAGCATTCTTTAAACTATACAATTACGTTGCCCCCTTGTCCACAATTATCGGTTCCGAGTTAGGTAGGTCACTAGAATGCCGAAATGGACATTGCCTATGAATTCGCGTAGTTCAGCTCTTGGTGTTTACAAAGCAATCACCACAAGTTTCGTAAATAATCACGAAGGAATCTGTGAAATTATTACACGTATATTGAGACACAACTCCAAGCCAGATAAAACCAAACCCAAACCGTACTATAGACCGAAAATTAAAGTTAGCCGTTGTGTCCGTCCCAGCGCGTGTTCTGGTAATGCTTTGGATGCTGTATCGTACAACGCAGGTGTCGGAAGTTTCCTGCAACTGAGCGTTTCGTGAGCAAAGATATCTACCTCCTTTCAGAGAAAACAAGAATTTTATGTTACGTGTGTACGCAGTTCACCCATTCCAGTCGATGTCAACTGAAATATCACAGTTCAATTTACAGATTAATGTGTTTACGATTAAATGTACTGTAAACTCCAACATACATTTACTGTGAAATAACAGTAATTTATAACAGTTTGGAATTATCAAATTAGGACAACATTTTGAGTTCGATATATATGAAACTGATCATCCAATTAAAATGTCTCCCTGTCAATTTTCCCATCCAGGACAAAATAAAACAATTAATTTAAAACCTGATCTTCGAGATTATATTTGAATGACTCCACCTGGCCAGCAATATTGGAGTCAGCGATGATGGGGGAATATATTATACATGACACTGTCGGTGATCCCTGTGGTTTTGAACGATAGGTCAACTGAGGCATGTAATTACGGCACTCTGTCGATTGTATGCCATGACTAAAGAACGATATTTACTGTTGAACAAGGCAAACAATGGATACTTATGGATTAAATATTGGCAAAATTTATGGGTTTTTTCAAGTGCTTTCTGGGAGTCGAGAAGAGACCCCAAAGTGGAGTATCAACAACAGAAATAATAATGATTTAAACAGGTCAATATTCAATGGGCCGTCGTAGCAGATATCTTTCCTGATACATCTGTATTTTGGAACAGTTCGATATGCCAAAAGTAGTAGAAAAACGAATAAATACTATATCTGTACAATAATTCGGTTTCCATATTATCTTAGCAGGAATTGGTGCCGTCTAAGAAATTTTCATGGACATAGAGCGGTAGGAAACGAATTGGAAACCAAATGAAAGAAATATCTGTATATGCCAGTGACATGTGACATGGAGTGAAAGATAGGAACATCTTGACATCTTGAGCTCTTGCAAAAATGTAGCTCAATGCTACATTAGGGTTAGGATTAGGGGTCAGGGTAAGGATTAGGGTTAGGGGATAATTTGAATTTTTCTTCTAGGCAATTTGTTGTCACACAAAAAAGGGTCAATCGAAGATTGACACTGAAATTCTCTTAGGACAATGGCTGCATGTATGTCTTTCTATTCCACAGTCGTCCACGAACTTTCTTGAATAGATAAATAGGTAATGAAGACAGTTTATCTCTTGTCTATCTTTCATCATTCGAAAGTATCATTGTTTCGTCTGTGATGGAGCGGACACATCAGTTGCACTTTTCATGTACGTAGTTATGGTAACTGGACGTGAAGCGTGTGCATAGTCCCTCTCCAAGATAAGTGCTTCTATGTTTACAAAAGCTAAACGGTTTCGATGAGAAACCATTAGTACTCATAAATAAAACGGAAAATGTGTAAATCCATAAATCGACTCATTCGACCACAACTGACTGCATGACAACACAGACAATTAGACTATACACACCAAAACTTCCCCTAATTACCTAGGCATTTATCTGGCATGAATACGTAATATGAAATACCACGCAACCATAAATTTATGTATATTGGTACTTAGATTTACGTTTGTAATATTCTCTCCGGTGGCATGAATATTTTAAATCCATCCAGTCCAGATGGTTTCATCCTTATTCGTTAACCCTATCTGAGTAGATAAAAGAATACCGTATATATTTTAGCCATCAATCAGTCCTTTATAGGCTGAAAACACAGCATACGTGTAGCCTACCAGAAGAGGAGTCTCTCCATGACACTAATTTTACCTAGTGAAAACTTAGTTAGTTCACTATTTAGTGAACAGATACCATATGGACATTAGCGTTGGGGATCAAGGGAGGGCAGGGGATGCTTCTTTGTAGAATATTTGATTGCCAGAACCAGGAAATTCTCCATAACTAATCGCATCAGGAGTCGAATTTAAGCTCAATTCAGATCGACGAGGTCTACTTGCAGCGTCAGTTTTTTTTTTTTTGGATTGAATATAAATGTTGTCGGCGTTCTAAATGGCATTAGTATAGTTTACGTATAAGCAATCTTAAGAGGAATCCGGATATGAGCGATTTTGACATTTTTGGTCAGGTTGAAATTTTTAAAAAGGCACTAAATTATCAAGGGCGCATTATTTCATCTCAGAAAGATAGACAACACAACTAAACACAAGAAAATATGATTATTTCTTTGAACTAACTCGAAAAAATGACTTTGTGGAGGAAAATTGACCAAAAATGTAGTGGATTTCTTGAAGTAACATTTGAAAATTGAAGAAATGTAGTGACTGTTTAACTCACGAATAAAGTTGAATCATCTCTTCGTTGAGGTCAAACAAGAATGACCTACTTGAAATTTTGGGGAAATAGAATGCTACACGTGGTCAAACCAACCGAATTGTTCAGGAAAATGGCGATTCAAATTTCTTCCTGCTCATGTGGACGTCTTCCGCCCTCGATGCATTAACCCTTCACACAAAACTGAACACCTGTCAATCAAAGTCCATCTGAATGAGACAGTCATTCAACATGTTGTTGTTGTTTTGTGTTG
Organism: Hanleya hanleyi; assembly: GCA_036873755.1. Classification (NCBI taxonomy): domain Eukaryota; kingdom Metazoa; phylum Mollusca; class Polyplacophora; order Lepidopleurida; family Hanleyidae; genus Hanleya; species Hanleya hanleyi. The sequence continues at coordinate 21,144 of JAVTVY010054134.1, forward strand.
TTGTTGTTGTTGTTGTTGGCACGTGTTCAGGAGGGTTAATGGCATTGAGGTCAGCAAGTTTATGTTCACCCATTCTCATCGACAAACGCTTTCAGAACATGCGATCGGCATGCACAACCATTCAGGTGTGAGGGCTACTCACTAAAATTCACTATATTACCATCTTTGTTGTCTAAATTTGATGTAATTAGACGGATGATCTGTTTTTCCTGAGTTTGACCAAATTATCAAATCTCGTGCGATTTCTCGAGAAGAAGGCGACAGGATATTAGAGAAAGGCGGCTGGAAAAAGTACATCTCCAAGGAGGTTTCCAAAAATGATTTTCTGCAATGAAACTGCCGAATTAAATATTTTGTATTCTAAATATCACCATATTTTACTGAATTATGATGCCTCTTTGATGTTTATACATGTTATGGACGATACCTTCGACATGCCTATTTGAGCGTATGAATATTATTAACATGTGATGGGTCACCTTGTTTGGGAAAGAAGCACGCTGTCACTTGGTCTGACCTGTGTGATTTCAAAGCGCTGAATTCGATTTCTTTGCCAACACATGGACTTAAAAGTACGTATCTAACTGTGTATTTGTGGAAAAATTGAATTTAATATCTGCTGTAGTTTATTTTTTATTGAATTATCTTTATTTCCTTGTGACATCGGAGGCAAAATGGCGAAATTTCAGCGGTATTTTGTGTTCACCTGCACAGTCGAATATGAAAGTACGGCCACGTGCTTCAAGCGAAATGGATAATTTTGCTCGTATGATCTCCAAAATTTAGTTGAGACATTTTATTTGTCCTTTTCCTGGCCTGTTATAGTATTTATTTTCTGAAAGTCGCTTCCGAAATTCTTTGTCATTTCGGTTTATTTTTGCTTCACAAACGTATTGAAAACATTTTTCCAAAAAAAAAAAAATACATTTTTTGTCATTTAATGTCTCATGGTATCATTGTGTCATAAAATTTTGTCATTATAATGATGAGGGGCGTTTTTGGAAATCTCGAAGATCCTAATACTCCTTAAGTAGGCAAATCTGTGATACAATATCGTGAATATGATCTGAAATCTCAAGACGAGTCATTAACTAACTATACTACAATATACTGGTATATAATATATTTGAAATAACACTTTCTCAGTATAGCAAACATACGAATGCTGTTAAGGTTATCGCCGTGTGGGAATAGGACCCTACGACTCGAGGTCCAAGCACCAACTGACCAGCAGTTAATTAATACAAACATGCGCTTGCACGCTCATCCACATGTTTTTTATTGGCAGACCCGTCATGTAAGACAACTTCAATCGGCAACACTTTGCGTGCAATATACTTGGCCCTTTTCACTCCTTGGTTGAATGGTTCCCCACATGTAGTCACCTATTGTATGTGTCTTACATGACGGATTTGCCTTTTTATTGGTGAACATGGGGCCTCATTCTAAGGGCCAGGCGCCAATTGGTCAATAGTTAATTAATGCAAACCTGCATGCTAGCCCACTCTGTCATATGTCGTACTATTGTTGAACAGGGTGTCTCACTCTGAGATTCAGATATTTGACTGACGGTTAATGAATGCCAACCTGCGCGCTAGCCCACTCTGTCACATGTCTTACTGTTGGTGAACAGGGTGCCCCACCCTTAGGTCCAGGCACCAATAGACCTGAAACCTGATGATATAGGCCGCCAACATCCATGACAATTAAATCCCACTTCTATCCCTTGATGCAATGCAGGCCCCTAACATCCATGACAATTAAATGGCTGGTGGGGATCGTTATACAATGCAATTAGCTTGTCACCTTCCTCGTGTAACGTGACATCAACTTAATTACCAGTGCGAGGTCCCTGGACTGGCACAGTCGGAACATACAGCAAGCTATAATTTGATGTATCGGGTTACATATAGGACTTCACGCCTTGCGGCACATATACTGTGCGTTGACAATTTAACTGGTTTCGCGTCACATAAGCGATGCTACAGTATATTTCGGGATAAGTGATCACCTGTCATGTAGATGAATGAAGGCATCATTTATCACGTGATTGAAAGAGGTATAATACGTCATCAGGATTCAGGTCCATTACCCTGTCGTTAATTAATGGCCTGGTTAGGTGGGCACGGGTTCCTCTTGCTTCAATGCATTTTGCTGAGGACCAACAGGAACTTGATAATGTGGTGTCTAGCACTGTAACTGCGCTTGTCTTTTATTGCATCAATGTGAACGTCCCGTCTGTGTCTTGTGTGCTGTCCTCAGTGTTTTATAGGGTGGATGACAGGTGTCTGGTTCCATCTTGCTTCGGAGATTTACTTTTTTGAAGCAACAGGAACACAACTTGGCTGGTGGTGCCCAGTTGGTTCGTCGCTATGTGACTGAAATATTGGTGAAAGCGACGTTAAATCCTATTCACTCACTCACCCTAGATAATTAATGTACACGTAAACCTGTGTGCCAGCCAACTCTCTCACATATCTTTCTATTGGTGAACAGGGTGCCTCACTATGGGGGCTAGGCACCAATTGGCCAGTAGTTAATTAATGTATATGTAATCCTGTACGCCAGCCCGCTCTGTCACATGTCTTGCTGGTAGTGAACAGGGTGCATCACTCAGAGGGTCAATTCTCCAGTAGTTAATCAATGTCTCTGTAAACCTGTACGCTAGCCCACTCTCTCACATGTCTTACAATTGGTGATCAGGGCGCCTCACTCTGAGGGCCAGGCACCAATTGGCCAGCATTTAAGTAATGTAAACCTGGCGCTAGCCCGCTCTGTCACATGTTTCACAATTGGTGAACAGAGTGCCTCACTTTGAGGGCAAATATTCGATAAAGATACAGAACAAATCTTACCGGAAGTTGCTCCACTATTTTGCTTTTCCGCCATTTTGATTGTAGTTGTGGGGTTGCTGCGCCCGGCTGTTCGTGGTTTCGCTGCAGCAGTCGGCGAGAATAGTTCCCCCTCGAGCAGACCTACATCTGTTGTGAATGAATTGATCTCAGCTACTGTTGCTCTTTGGTATATTGCAGCAGATAAAGGGTACACTCCGCACTGTTCTGTTGCTGTACTTGTTATACAGCAGTAGGTACGATCATGATACCACCATGTCCAGTTAATTGAACTTTCTCATCAACGATGTCCCTTCAGTCAATTTGCTCGGATATTTATGTCGGTGTCCTGCAAAGAAATTATGGAAATTAAGATAAGTATCTTAATGAAATAGCAGTAAGTCTGGTCAACTGGATAGTAATATCTATTTGCGATCTTACTTTGTGGTGTACAAGACTTTGCGGGAAGAAAAAAAAGATCAGAATCATTAGATCCTACTGGTACAGGCCTTCAAAACAAGAGATTTGGGAGGGTGGGAATGGTTTTATGGTGAAGTAACATGAGGTTATGTAAAGATATAAAGCATGGAATTATGCATTGAGACCCCATATTCGACACTTCACCCTAAAACCACCCCCAACCACCCAAATCTCTTTTTCTGAGGGCCTGGGGATCGTACTGGCACATGGTCATGATGTGAGCCTGTCAGCTGTGAAAGCTGGTTCAACAATCTCAGTCCGACGGCAATGGGATAATATCTTGGACATTGTTTGTCATTTGTCATTTGGACAAAGCTTCCGTTGAAAAAATGTTCTAGTATTTGTTCCACTAACTGAGCGTTCATGTCTCTGACTTTGCCCATCTCAGGCCATCTGGTTTAAAATTGATGATGACTTTAAATGCCCAACTCCGGGAATGCCCTAATTTCATAAATATCCTGATTTGTTCTTCTGCCGTTTAAATTGACCACGGCTGACTGGTGAGTGCCGCGAACTAGTGTGCCAAATATTATTTAGGAATATCAAATAAACGTATTTGTCTGCTCCACAAAATTGAGCAAGTGGTCCATCTCATCAGTAAGCCTTCCCAAAATGACATTGTGATTGCATTTTACTTATTCATGCCAAAAGGAACTTCCCTCTCAAGCGAAGTCATGAACCCGGTTTCTGTGTTTCTGCATGTATCATCAGAAGGAGTGAGTGAGTGAGTGAGTGAGTGAGTGAGTGAATAACATTTAACGTCTCTTTCAACTATATTTCAGTCATATCACGACGTTGGGTCCTTTTCCTTTTCACACCCGGAAACCACACGGGTGGGATCCTCTTTATTTCCACACCCGTGAACCCCACGGATGCCTCAGTTAGTCGCCTCTTACGACTGAGGAGCTGAGGCCTGCCTGAAACGTCTAATCACTTTCACTTATCCACATATTTCAGATTATCGGAACCACTGTGTAATTCAAGTAACCTTCTGTTAGGGGAAATTGCTTTTGTACCGAGTCATAAAAGTGTACGTTTTTATCATTGCGAATTCAAACTGTAATTACCGTACCTCATCCTCTCGTATAGTTCCATTGGCGTCTCCATAAAATGAATCCAATATGGAATTTCTGCCCATCGAGAGATATGTTTGGTCAAATATATTTCCGTAAGTTGCGAATGATCTCACGCATAGACAGGTCGGATATCAGTCTGTCTTAAAATATAACAACACAAGTCAAAATTTTTAGGCAGTTAGAGGTTCCAATACATTTCCTACAGCGAGATCCCAATAGATGTAACTGCTCCCGCGATAGACTGTGCTGTGCTGGTTGTATGCGGTACTCTTGTGAGCTGAATAGTGAATCAATCAAAGGTAAAAAAGGTTACAGAAATCATGTCACGGAGCACAGATCCGGTCAATACATTTTTAATCACAATGCAGAGGGATTTCCGTCCATATGTCATAACGATATGAATAATGTGATATTTTGTAGCAAGCAGGGCCGTATGTCATTGACGTGAAGTACCATTGCAAAAGAAATGCTTAATGCAATAATTGCTTATACACTACTTGTATAAGGGACAGACAGATAATATTGAATGGCAGCTTTTATTGCATTATGCAGAAATAGGCAAAGAAATGTGGACATGGTGCAAAGTTCGTAGGGGTTGGGCCAATTCTCCCCAAAATGTCATACCCCGCGAGTTTCATACAAGGATGGGATGGAATATAGAGTTCATGTTCCACAGAGTTGTTGCTAGATTTCTTGAATTTGACACAGATTACGAAAAGTCTCGCCAAAATTTAATCTGTTACGATATTTTGATACCATATAGTGTACGACACATGCATTTGAGAATACTTTAACCAGATTTGAGATAGTGTGAACACTTTAATCATCCGACGATGTAAGTTTAATACATTCTAGGTGCTATATGTTCCATCAGGAATATTGATGGTTTTCTTCAGGTTTAATACATGACTTTAATATCCCAGGTAAAAGCTCGTCAATCTAACGTTTGGCGAGTGACAAAAAAACAAGCCTTGCGAAAAACGAAAGTGAAATATCGTGTTCTTTTGAACATCATGGGGTTCAACTACAGACTTGAGATTTTTTCATGCTTCTCGGAAAGCTGCCAGAAAAAAGCGAAAATTCTACCTCAGCAGCCGACAGCTCGGACTGCCTGTCACATGGGACACTTTCGCATATTTGTAAGCTCTGTTATCTGTATGGAGAATTGGTGTAAAATTTCGCTGAAACTTTCGAAGGATTCCACAAACACTGGCTGGCCAAACTCAGAGAACCTTGATTGGGTCTGGAGTACAACCCACCGCCTTCGGATGAGACTGTAGCGTGACTAGTGACGAGGATGAGCGATCTAAACTGGAATGGTTCGTTCGTATCCGTTCGCTTTCGGACAACTTCGGGAACGCCACACAGTTCCAGAAACTGTCCGTTCAGACGATATATATATTACCAGAAGCTCAAATTTATAATGAGATTGCCATATTACCAAAATATGTCAATGTATTATGATTATACATATACAGACCTGCTTAACTTCAACAATTCAATTAAGTTTATTTGCACAAACAACTTTTGCCACATGTATCTTCAAATTCATTTTTGTCTTCTATCTTCGTTTATCAAATTCTTGTTTTGGAATCTATTCATATTACTTCTCATCTCACGAAAAGAACGAATAACATCAAACTTTTAACAAGCTTACAGATACTGTATATACCAAATTGTACTGCCTGCGAAAGCCATTTATCAGGACGTTGGAAAATGTTCGTTCTTCAAACTTCGGCGAACTGAGGACATGAAAGCTATGCTATATAGCTAGCATGGTATCTGGTATCTACGGTGTCGTCGAAAGTGCGGTCAGACTGACAAATCTAGTTGTCTGAATAGACTTACCTTGTCCCAATCAAAATGGTTTGTTCACGTTCAATTAATTCCCCGAGATTCCTATAGCATCAGTAACAGGCGAGACTGTTGTATGGGAGATATCAAGCATGATGACAGCCGATCATTGTTATATGGTCTGATGTCGGCGGCTTCACCTATGTAATCTAATAGACTATAGGCTGATGGAGAGCTTTATTGATTAGCTGTTCAAATAATAACGTAATCTATAAATTTATGATTTATTACATGACAATGAGATGCAAATTAACAAGCCGCTGCACTCAACTGGGATAGTCAGTCGATAGAACATGATCGGGATATCTCAGCCCCACTCATTTAAATAAGCTTTCCAGTAAAATTGCAGAAAAAATCTGAGTTTTAGGCAACAATGGATGACTGTTTTCCTAATGGGGATCATGTTCTACATTCTCATGTATATGAAGAACCTATTTTGCTGTTTTAAAAGGACCGAAGGCATTGATAAAGTTTTGGCGGCTCTTTTTAGCCGGACGAAAGCGCATGCGCAGAGGCCAATTTTCATGTACATATAGGAAGTCGCAGTAGAGGAGGAAGGGGGGCATCAGCTGTCTGTCAGAAGTAGCTGTGGACATAAAACTTCTTGAACAATAATTGATGAACGGAGTAAAGACTACATTTTCGGAGATGATAACTTTCCGTGACGCACTCTAGGACGACTGTGCATGTGCAGAAGCCAATTTCCATGTACGCAGGAACATTTGCGTACATTTCGCCATCTCCATCCATAAGATGGCTTACGGGTCGTGTGTCTCCATTATCGCGGAGCGATATCCGATACTTTACCGTATACTGTTCGGTCTTCATCCGAAAGAGAACAGACTCGAGAAATCTGATAAATTGCAGGCTTTTCATACCACTTCTGAAACATATTAAAGTTTTTTGGGCTTACAAAAGATACAGATATGAATAACTTCCGTACCATTCAAGGGGTGTTGTAGATCTTTAGGCCCCTAATTTTGAACAACTGTGACAGCACATGACTCGAAAATGGCGAGTTACGTTGGGATCACGTGGGTAGACTTTACTGATTGACTGACGACATCACGTGGTGTTGATTTCCGGAGATTCCCTCTTATAGCTGCCGAAAGTAGGCTGAAAATGGATACGCACGCTTCAACCATGTATAGATGACCCTGGTGGTTACAAGTTGACGCGGGAAGACGCCGTAAGAGGGCAATCGGCTGTCTATCAGCTGTCTGGCTGTGGACATGCAATTTGTGACCAGTAATTGGTAAACGGGGTAAAGACTACATATTCTTTTCTTCTTCTCCCGCATTTTATTTCCACAAGGAGACGAGTTGTGACTATGACAATAAAAAAGTCCTAGATGGGTGAAAAACAGTAGAACCAAGTACAATGCTGCTATGTATGCTACGTAACCCCCATTCTATGAGAGGCTGGTAAGATGACTTAGTTGACGTAGGCCCCATTATATTGAGCTATAATTATCTTAAAGACTGATACTTTACTGAACACATTATAGGTGACGTGAGCATGGGATCTCAGATGGTGAACACAAATATACTTCACGTTACTATGGTGACATATCCGTCTCGTCGCTTGTCAAGCACAGGTAAGGATAAGAGCTTGATACCGTAGCATTGCGTCGACATTGCGCGTTATCGGCTATCACTGTCTATAATGGTAAAACAACACTGTTATTGCATCTACCATTTATTTTGTCTTTTTACGGATAACATGCACTCTGAAATCATATTTCATCACCAGATTTTAACAAATCTGGAATGGAGTTAACCACGTTGGTGTCTAGACGCCGTTTAGTATTCAGTCATCGTCCACCAAAGAAATTCCAAGACAATAATCGATAGACCTTTTCCTTTCGACACTATTAGCATCAATTTCAAACATGCTTAACATGAAAAAGAAACAAGACTGGAGATATCATCCAGGTTACGATGTTTGAAAATCTGACGAGCTTAACCATCCAAGTTGTGATGTGATAATCTGACCAACTTAACCATCCAAGTTGCGATGTGATAATCTGACGAGCTTAACCATCCAAGTTGTGATGTGATAATCTGACCAACTTAACCATCCAAGTTGCGATGTGATAATCTGACGAGCTTAACCATCCAAGTTGCAATGTGATAATCTGACTAACTTAACCATCCAAGTTGTGATGCGATAATCTGACGAGCTTAACCATCCAAGTTGCGATGTGATAGTAGTAGTGTCTACGGAAAAAAGGTAACCTTTTGCCGGGGGAGGTAACTCTTGCATCCGACAGGTGGCGTTGTAGTGGCGGTTATGGATTGCATCAGCATTGGCTGTGTGCCAAGTGTTGACCACTATAGTTCCGGCAACCTTTGACCTTGTATTCCTCCGCGGTGATGCGGTCATATCTGGCGGTGATGCGGTCGCGGAAAAAAGCTTCCGCGGAGAAAAAGTAGTCCCCAGAATTCAGATACGCTGCATGGTCCGATTGGGTCGTGTGAGGTATCAATGTGAAGCATTCGTGAAGGGGCATCTGATGGGCTGGGTGTGGGGTTGAAATGGCGTCATTCTGCGCATGCGCGGCGGACCAAGCGTATGGAAATACACGTTTTGGGGTCTAGGGGAGCCGCTAATGGTCCAATTGCGTCATATGAGGCATCAATGTGAAGCCTATGTGAGGGGGCATTCGACGGGTGGGTGTGGGGTTGGAATATCGGCATTCTGCGCATGCGCAGTTGACCAAGGGTATGGAAATAGACGTTTTGGGATCTAGGGGAGCCACTATTGGGCCGATTGGGTCGAGTGAGGTATCAATGTGAAACCTATGTGAGGGGGCATCCGATGGGCTGGGTGTGGGGTTGAAATATGGGCATTCTGCGCATGCGCAGTAGACCAAGGGTATGGAAATAGACGTTTTCGGGTCTTTGTGGGCCCCTAATGGGCCGATGGAGGCGAGTGAGGTATCACTCTGAAGCCTATGGGAGAGGGCATCCGCCTGGACTAGTATCTCGGCCGTTGTCAACATTCTGCGCATGCGCAAACAGGGAATTGTGGGAAAAGGGTATGGAAATAGACGTTTTGGGGTCTGGATGGGCCACTGGTGGTCCTATGGAGTC